>BGNK01005809.1:14164-34038 GCA_003297005.1 Symbiodinium sp. clade A Y106
TAACAGTTAACGTATGTTTACCTTCTGAAAACCTAAGGAAATGACACGGAAGCGCAACAACAACAACAATCGCTGTGCAGAGGGAGAGCTCTGTGCACAAAGGCCGCAATCCTCCCTTTCCTGGCTACTGTAAGGAATTATGGCCACAAGAACAGGGTTAGAACAAGTCTTCAGACCTTCTCTGACTGCCATCTTTTCTAGGCTTTTCTGCGGTATTTGCACGTTCCAACACCCACGAGAGGCGGGTCGTCCTTGTTGAGGTTTTCAAACGACAGTGGTTTTGGGTGGGTTCTAGGTGTTGTCACCCAAATCGGTCAACCAACAAGGTACACCACGATGACGACGACAGCAACGACATCAACGACGCCACCACCAGCACCAGCACCAGCACCCGCACCCAGCACCAGCACCCAGCACCAGCAGCAGCAGCAGCAGCAGCACCAGCACCAGCACCACCACGACCACCACCACGACCACCGCCACCGCCACCACCAATCAACCACAAGAACAACAGCGACAACGCAGCATAAAACACTGCAAACTGTCATACCCCAACAGCTCGACACAAAACGCAAGCCTCGAAATCGCAATCCCCCAATAGCTTGCTTGGAACAGAACGGAACCCAAACAAGCGTAATNCGCAGCATAAAACACTGCAAACTGTCATACCCCAACAGCTCGACACAAAACGCAAGCCTCGAAATCGCAATCCCCCAATAGCTTGCTTGGAACAGAACGGAACCCAAACAAGCGTAATTCTCCAGTAGCTATGGCAAAATGCCATCCTGCTAGTTGCAAGTCCGCACTAGCTTAGCCGTGCCCGAGGCAAATTGCCCTGTGCATGGCTGCATTTCCTATGATTTATTTTTTTGATGCTTATTTTAATGTTTTTTTGATGCCTCAGCCCTTCTGGTTGCCCTGTCAAACACGGGTTCTGTTGGATGCTACCTTGTATGTTGTTGGACCTGCGTCTGTCTTCCAAGTCAGTTCGAAAGGGCTCATGACTCCCTTATCGTTTCTGCTGCTGCTGATGTGCGGATTTCTTCTTACTTTTGCAATGCCAAAGCCGCCCGAAGTGGTTTACATCTTCAACACCTAGCTTTTCAACAGTGTGATCACAACACCCAGGCGAACCAACTTCTTGTTTGCGCTGGGCTTGAAGCAGCTTCCCAAAGCATTGCGCTCTCACTACCCACCTTCCAAAAAATCGCAGTGCAGCACAGAAAAGACCCGTGGCGAATGCCTCGAAACTGCAGGTTTCCCCGAAGTAAACTGAATGACCCTCAGACGCCCCACTCCCCACCATGAAGACAAAGAGAGAAAGGATGAGAAAGGGAGAGACAAAGCAATAGGAAGTTCTTCACGTCAGCCCGCAACAGTAGTGAAGAAGCGAAGCCTTGCGGAGAAGTTGCTGACTCCGCTGCCCGCGCAGCATGAGAGGTACAGCAAACTCAATCTCACCATGTAACACCTGGAGTGTCATGTCACTGCGATAAAGCAAACCTCGATGCTTGATGTTCACGTAAAAGCGCGTTGGCATGCCTCATCGTCCATGCTGCTTTCAACATGGCACGGCATCGGTGCGGTGTTGAAGTGACAAGCCTACATACAACAGCCTGGACTAGCTTCGCCCCGAGGGCTTCATGACGAAATGATCGTGCTGATCAAGGCAAAGCAACACGACGGAGCATGATCGCGTAGGTGCTGTCACTCTCACTCTACGTTCTACAGCATCCTGCAGCGGTAAATATGAAGCGTTGATTTTGATCGACCCACTTGCGCACTGCGCAATCTTCGACCATATGTTGCAAGGGTGAGATTTTCAACCACACAAGCCCTTTCTGCTCCTGACAGTTCTTGACATTGCAGGCACACACCGGGTGCGGCGAAGTGCACTCACGCCCCCACGCCCCGCCCCACAATGTGCCAAGCTCTGATTCCCAGTGTTTGATGACACAAAGCACGGAAGCCACGTGTGATCACGCGCTCGTGCGCTTTTCAGCTTGCATGAATTCCGTTTGGACATCTATGATTCTGTGATGTACCCACCGCTGCTGTGTCACCTGCAGCCCTCCCAACCTCTGCAAAATGCAAACTTACTGACCCACTAGTGCACTCCTCTTTACAGGTCAGAAAGGACAGGGAGCTTCGTTTGGCTTCCAGCTTGAGAGCAGAAGCACATACTCGTTAGTAGTGACATAGAGCTCCTCAAGCGAGTGAACCAAATGTCTCAACACTGTCAGCTCAGTGTGTTTGGTATCAAGGACTGTGCCTCAATCGTTCGACCATGTTCGACCTGTGGCAGCCCTCGCTGGTCACTGCTTAGTGGCCGCAACACTTGTTGAGTGTTGCATTCAATGCTGGGTCAACACCACCGAGTCAGTCCACTTCCCAGGGAATTCATTTTTGACGCGGCTAAGATTTCACTCAATCACTCAAGCTGGCGAATGGTCCCCGTCCTCCTCGCAAAATACGAGATCGAGGTGGATTGAGCGTGCTAGACCCAGACTCTCGGTCAGAAGCAGAGCATACCCCAGATCCAATCGAAGCAGTTCTGATCGGTTTACAGTTGCAAGGTAAACCTCGGGCCTTATAAAGGGTTGCGAGGATAGAGCTGCTTCTGAACCTACTCGTCTCCCTTCGGATGACTTGCAGCTTTCCGATCTGGGGGGACAGAGTGTGCTTGACTTTGCAACCATCATGGTCAGCTTCATTTGATATATGCCCCAAATGTGGAGGCCGGTCGAGCAGCCCTTCACTCTCCAGCTGGGGTTCAGGACCTAAACCCGAGGAGCCCCTCCTCCAATCTGTAAGACTCAATCTCAGATTAACCCAAGATTTTGGATCCAGTCGAAGAGTTCGGCTCGATGGGGCAATGGCCTTCTGATAAGGCCAACCCGGGGACTGCTGCCGAAATTGAACCTCATTGTCAAGGAGCGCTTGTCACATCCGAAAGTCGCTGCTCCGGCTGTGGTGCACAATAGCCACCAGCCACCCTCTCGGCAAGGGATCCAGTTCCGGTTGGTGTCTGTTCACTGGCGGTGTGGAAGGAGTAGCTGAATAGCAAAATACAATGCGCGGACCGAGTGCTCTTCCAGTCTGATCAAGTCGTTGGACCTTAAGGTAAGCGTCCGCTGGCAATGCTTGGCCGACCCGCTCCAAACGGATCTTTCTGGAATATACCCACCCGCTTGGCCTCATCCCACAGAACTTGAGCACTAGGGAGCTGCAATTCTAGCCACCGTGCTCACTGCAAAACGGATGAACGGATGCGTGATTGAGAGTATCGAAGTCGATGTCCATTTCGGTGTGAGATTTGTCGGGGTTCGGCATCTCTGTCCGGCGGAATTTGGCCTCGACGATCATCGTCGATCGATCGTCGACCAGGACATGTACTGGCAGTAGCTTCTGAAATTGGTGCGCCGAATTTGGAGGGGCCACCCCGTCGAAGAGTACCACCATCCAGGCGAGAGTCGAAAGCGAAGGAACTCGACTCTGTCGCAGGTCATTGCTGGAACATACACAGGACCACCTTCGACGATGCCATGCGACGGCCTTCGAACTACAACGACGACTTTCGAGGAGAACGTACTGTTGGAACCATTTTCGACACTGCAAGGTCGCAGAACAGACCCTTATACAGTCCGGATATAGATCCCAACAGTGAACACCGGTGTGACAACTCTTGCCCTCGATGAACCGAGCACCACGCACTCACCGGTGGTACTTTCGAACAGCAATTTTCGCAGTGATTTCGACTTCAAGCATCGAATCCCACTCTATGGATCTCTCGCGAAGGAAGGGAAATCATGAGTTCGACGAAAAGAAACCGAAGCTTTCGCCAATATGGCCCCGATATGAAGAGATTTAGAGACTCGACATGTTCAGATGCGGTCAGTCAAACGCACGAATCCTTCTCCTTCTCACACCAAAAACAATGTTGGACAAAGTCCGACAAAGCAGCAAGCCATACAAGCACCCGTCCGATGCCTTGTATCTGGGCAAACTGACAGTGAATTTACATTACTCAGCGGTGGAGCAACGGAGCGCTTTTTCCGCATGTTCAGTCATCCGCGTCTTTGGGATGTCGCACCTGCAAAAGCTTGCAGGATCTTGCAGGTTTCCGTGCCCAAGTACAAATGCAACGAACTTTGTGCCTCGAAGGGGAGCACGTTGATGGACAAGGTCCTCGCGGAGTTTATGCATGTTTACAGGAGCTTGATAGCACCAAGAGGGGGCTGACAGGGATTGAAGCTTGCATGCGAGGGCATATGCCATCGGCAAGTTTTGCTCAGACGTTGACGCAGACAGGCTACAGTGGTCTCAGACCCTCCACAGCAAGAAGAAACATTTTAACTGTTTCGAGTATCTTACAAACTTCTTACCGGGCAGTGTGAATCCGCTTCGATTGGCTTCGTAGGCTGAGGCTGCGGCTTCTTGTCGCGCCGCTCCTGGTTCTTGCCAAGATCAAGACTTCGATCGTGCAAAAGCCTAGATGGCTCAATCGATGACGCTTGAGAGAGCTCGATGCCTTGAAAAGGACATTAAGCCGTTCTTGAGGATGATTCAGCGAAGGTCCTTGCCTCAATGGTAGGCTTCATACACATGCTGCTTGCTTCGCAGCTCGCACTGCCCGCAGTGATCCCACATGCTCTGAGCTCACAGCACCACACCCTCCCAACCCTTCTTCACAGCGATCTTGCCACGTACCTTTTGCAAGGAAATGATGCACCAGGTTTTCCGCAGCACATTTCATCCACTCGCGCTGAGGGCACGGAGATATCGTGGGTAGCCACGACAGTCTGGCCCGTGACGAAATCGCCAGCAAGCTGACAAGCGACAATGACATTGCATACAACAGCTTGTGCAACTGAGTCTGGAAAAAAGACGAAGCAATCAAGACATGCAGTGATGTCGCAAACAACTGCAAAACCGTACATGCGATTCCGAAGAGCAACCAGAAATCCAGCGCCGTGACGGTCAGAAGGCTAGACTAGAATCGGAAGAAAAATCACCGACCCCGTCTTCCCCTCTGCCCTCCTCTGTGCCCTTTTCTCTGACCCCTTCTCCTTTCGCCCTGCCCTCTCCGCCCACTCCACTCAATGGTGTGGAGAGGGACAGATAGCCCTTGAAGCCAGCATGATGAGCATCAACTTCAATTTTCAGCTGCTTGGGACTCTGGGCCCTTCACTGTCATGCCAGCGCCGGTGCAACACCAGTGGTTCAGGCACCCTTGCGAGTGCATTCGGTTTGCCTCTGGGTGGAGCCCCTGTTATGCCCGTATGCCACGGTGATGTACGACATGATTGGACAGCTGCCAAAAATCTAGCCCAAACACCGAGATCTAAAGGGTGCTGGACATTCGACTTAGGCTTTGTACGTTTCTGGAAGGAAATTAGCCAGAGTGTGGGGCCTCACTGCTTCAGCTTGCAGCGTTTCTTCGGCATGCTGCTCATGAGCGCTTTGTGTCGAATTGCTCTTTATCCTGCCCTGTTTGATGACCCGGGGTCGGCTGCCTCTAGGGTAATGAATGCTCTGCACGTCCCTTCTGGCGGCCGTCGTGGGAAATGAATGCTTTTTGGTGTACTCACCATTTGCACGTCCCACGGGGGGTTTAGGGTAGTGAGGCACATTGCGTTGGTGGTTTGCTTCCTTGCTGGGTGGTTCGGCCTACAGGCAGGAGCAAGTTTTCGGGGGCTGTTCTTGCAGCTTCTCGTTGGCAGCCGGCTGTCGCTATAGTCGGGTGCTTCGGTGCTTGAGTGAGCAGCAGTAGTGTCACAGACCTGACAGGGATCTGTGCTCACTGGGTGGCTAACGGTGAGGGGCAAGGCCGGGGAAAACGGTCAAGGCGGCCACAATAGCTCAAAATTCTACCGGATGCTGGAGGCAGCAGGTGCAAACCTCTTCCGGAGCGCGAGCTCCCGAAATAAAATGGCCGACGCTTTCGCATGCTCTGCGGCTGCTCGTGGTGCCTTCTTTTCCTTAGCCTTCTGCTGCTGCTCCTGCGCGATCTCTCGTTCCTGCGTGCAGTTCAGATCAAGACCAGTTGCTGCACTCTTGGCCTTGACCTGCAAGTGCAAGTTACATGGAGAGAGCTAGTGGCAACATGACATGCTTCTGCTATCTTCTGCTCGGGTGGAAGTAGGCTGGGGCCAGTCCAAACATTCACAACCTCTGCTAGCGGCGACTTGCCAAACACTTCATTGCAAATGCAGAAGCTGACACATGCAGAATCCGAAGCTCCACCTTCTTTTTCTTCTCCTTTACAAATTTGAGCCTGTTGGCCCACTCCCTTGGACAAGATGTGTCAAAGCTCTTCTTGCTGCAGCTGCCGTCGAAACACCGGACAATTCTGAGCTCCCATCTTGGCATCCTCGCGCTTCGCCTTTTCCTCTGAAGTCTCTGTTCCGTTTCTGGGCTCGCCTGGCAGTTTTTCGCATCAGGATACTTCAGGCTTACCACCCGCACGTGTGGAACGCTGTCTGCCTCACTAGCCACTTGCCAACCAAGAAGCTGTAAAGCATGTCATCTGACATGAACAGCGCCCAAATCTCGGAACAAGTGACAAACCTGGGTGACAAACTGTGATTTGATTTGGACGTCAGACTGTCGGGACTTGCGTGCACGCTGCGCAAATCTCTGCAGCCTCGTGTGGTCAGAATAAGCAGCCTGCTTGTAACTGGCCTCTCGAATCTGCAACTCCTGCGAGAAACTCGACACATGTTGCCTCAACCTGTTAGTTTTCATGGAGAGATGTACTCGCAGAGTCCTTCACCCACTGAAAGTTGTACTGCATCCTCGGCAGTCAAAACGAAACAACCAGCTGAGAACCATGGGCATGTGAGCGTTGACCAGCATTCCTTCTTCTGGACATGTTTTTTTCGCAGATTCGTGCTTCAGTTTCACGGGGCTTTCGCACCGACTTTCGAGCGACATGTTAGCAGTAGCAGCAGCAGGAGTAGCAGTAGCAGTAGCAGTGGCAGGAGTAGCAGGAATAGCAGGAGGAGTGGGAGTGGGAGTAGGAGTAGTAGTAGCAGCAGCAGCAGTAGTAGTAGTCGTAGCAGTAGCAGCAGTACCAGGAGTAGTAGTACAGTGTGCCGCGAAACGAGGGCCTATCTTCGACCAAGTTTGTGCAGTAAACTTGCTCATCTTGGTCAGCTTTTGTTTCGGAGGTGCGGAGGTGAGGGCAAAATGGCACGCAAGCTCGGTCGTTCCAAGGAGGGGGGGCAGGATTTCCCGTACAGCCTTGCCAATCTTGGCTTGCAATCTTGCACGAGGCGCCACATGGACCACTTGCAATTTGCGCCCTTGCCCCAGTTGTGCGCCTCCCATGCACCAGACCAACATCGAGATCACAACGAATATCAAGAAGAAAACCACGATTATCCCCCATCACCCCACCCGGCACCCAGTGACCCACCCACCCAGGGATGCAGAATTAGTTTGTTTTTTTGGGGGGTTTTCCTGTTTTTTGATTTCCAAGCAAACTCTATGTAATTTACAAGCTCCACGCGGTCTGAAGTGGCAACTGCTTTCTGAATGTAAATTTGCAGGCCTCTCTGCTCATGCAAGCTCTTTGCCCTTTGCAATTTGCACGCAATAGCCCGATTCTTGCTAGGCCATCCGGAGGGTTCCGGGTCACTCAGCGGTTTTTTCTGGGTATTCCGTTTCATCATATATCTTAAACACGCCCCTTTCTTATCCATATATCATACACGCGCCCCTCCTTGGGCGGTTCCAGTTCATCCTATATCCTGAACACGCCGCCTCGTTTGGCGATTCCGGTTCATCATATATCTTCAACCGTTCCCTCTTTTGCGATTCCGCTTCGTCATATATTGCAACACGGCCCCTAATTTGGTAATTCCGGTTCATCATGTATCTTTCACACGCCCGCAAATCTAGCAATCCCGGTTCATCATATATCTTACACACGCATACACACGCCCCCTCGTTTGGCGACTCCGGTTCAACATCCATCTGAAACACGCCCCCTGATTTGGCGATTCCGGGTCTTCATATATCTTAAACACGCCCCCTCATTTGGCGATTCCGGTTCATCATATGTCATATATCTTCAACAGACCCCTTCATGTGGCGATTCGGGTTCATCATATATTTTAAACATGCCCCCTCCTTTGGCGACTCCGGTTCATCATACATCTTTAACACGCTCCTCATGTGGCGATTTGTTCATTACATGTCTTCAACAAATTCAAGGCCAATTCATCACTTTGCTTAAACACACCCCCTCATTTGGCGGTTCATCATATATCTGAAACGCGCCCCATTCGGCGACTACGGTCGATCACGCTTCTCAAACGCCCCCTCCTTTGAAGCCAGGAAGCCAAATAGTCTTAACGCTAAGAGGGAAAATTTTGAAGCCAAGAAGACAACAAACCAGGAAGGAAAGCCCGGAAGCCAAGAAGCCAAAAGAAGACAGCAAACCAGCAAGGAAAGCTTAGAAGCCGAGAAGCCAAAAACAAAACATACCTACCAAAAGTAGGATTTCCGCCACTCAGCCGCCAGCCCGCCGGGCCCTTGCTACCACAAAACACAAGGTTCGAGGGCATGCGGTTGCGCACCTATCAATTTGCCCCCCCCCCCTTCTGCAACGGCTCCCGGCTCCACACGCGCCAAAAAGAAGTGACAACAGACGCCCCAGCTCGAGCCGAAAACGGGGGTCTGGATTTCGGTACTTCTGGGCTGGCCATCCTTGAACCCGAACCCCCTCAAAGCCACCACCCACCCACGCACCCACGCGGAAGCTGATACTCATGATGCTTGGGCGCCCCCTCCCAAAACAAAGGCTGACGCCCATACGAACCCTAAACACCTAAATACCCAAACCAATGTGCGCCCCGGCGCATAACCCTAAACCCGAAACCGTAAAACCCCAACAGCCTAAGCCCTAAACACCCTATCATACTACTACTAAAACTAATTGTAACTGCTAAATACAAACCCTAAATTAGCCCGGCAACCGCACGCGCCGGGCCCGGGAGACCCTAAACCCTAAACCGTAAAACCCCAACAGCCTAAACCCTAAACCGCAAGACCCCAAACCCCAAACCCTCAAGACAAGATACATAGAAATTGTATACCATGACAGCGCAGCTCCTGCCTTGAATTGCTGAGGGCAGAGGCGCAGAGGGCAGGCTCGCAGACACAGGCCGTCCCTTCCCTCCCTCCCCTCCCCTCCATCAACCTTCTTCAATCCGCTCGAAGCCTCTAGGATCGACCTTCTTTGGTGCCCCTCCAAGAGGCCCCCCCAAGCCTTTAACCTTTAATCCTTCGAAGCCTTCAGGATCAACCTTCTTTGGGGGGCCTGGAAGCGTCTAGGATCAACCCTTTTTGCAAGTTACAGCCTCCCTCCTCTTTCCCCTCCCGCTCACTCCCTCCCCCACAAAGTGGCTTCCGCCTCCACACGCAACCAGGGCAGGCGGGGCAGGGGCAGGGGCAGCAGGGGCAGGGCAGGGCAAGGTAAGCAGGCAAAAAAAAGTGCATGAAATTTACCCCCTACCCCCTTACCTCCCTGCCCTCTGCCCTCTCGAGACTGCATTTCCAAGCCCCGCAGAGGCTTTCACCTTTACAGTGGGCCAGAGGCTCCGGACCAGGCTTCACACCTATTTGGTGGGCTGACACAGATACAGTGCAGCTGTGTCTCAATTGCAAGATGTCGAGCTTCACTTCATCAGCTTGCCCACGCAAGATGCGAAACAAAAAGTTCGTCGGTGGCAGCGGCTTCACCCAGCCCAGCCAGTGAGCCGTACATAAGCCAGCCCATGCGCCAAAAGTTCGTTGCTCGCAAGGGCCTAGCGAGCTCCTCAGGTTCACCTTTCATTGTGGCACAGCGCTGCATCAACTTACCCGTGCAATACACGAGACAAAAAGTTGGCTTCACCCCATTCACTGGGCCCACGCAAGCCTCGAGCAGTTCCTGTGTCTCACCACTGGTTTGCACGCAGTCTACAACGAGCCGGACAGTCTTGAGCTTTGTTGGTTGCAAGGACAAGGCTGACGCGCTGCCTTTGTGCCGCCTGCCATGTGCTTTAGTTTCAACATGTGCGCTGTGCCGCTTGCAGCCTTGGCTCCAGGTAGGACTCAACCCGCCATGCCTCGTCGCTGCGCCGGCTTCTTGGATCCTTCACACGGTGGAGCCAGGCCTTGTGTCTTCGTTCCGGATGGTCTTGGTGGACCCGCGCAAGCAAACTCTTCCAAAGCAAGACTCTGTGTGCTCTGCAGCTTAGATGCTCTAGCGCAACAGCTGGATTCTCGAGCAGGCAAAGGGAACCTAGTCAGGCGCCTCAGGCGTTGGAGTTGGAGGCGACTCGGGACACCAACGTATGAGGCTGCTTTTGAATCCGGATCACTGCCTGCATTGCCCCCGCACGAGCAGCACCGCCTTCGCCAGAAAGCAGGGGAAGCCACAAAATTCCGAAAACAAACAAGCTGGCTGCACAAGGACAGACAACGATTGACACACTTCCTGTTAGGCAAACCGATTCCAGGCGCCAGCCCTGGCATGAGCACAAGCAGCCAGGAATACTGGTAGACAACGTTTTCGCGCACCAAAACCCCAGGATCTGACACCAAAACACCGGAGTCGCGCACCAAGCTCAGCACAGAGGCCCTGCACAGCGTCGGTTTCTTTTCCACCAAAAGTCACTGTGCCCTTGGCGCGGAAGTGGCCTTTGGGATGTGGCAGGAAGTGCTTGGCTGGTAGGGCAGCGTAGGGTAGGGCTAGGTGCTTTTCAATTTTCAATAGGCGAATTTTTGCTTGGTCCTAACGACAGAAAGGTTGACGCAAGCCTCCAATTTGCCGGCAGCGGAAATCAGGAGGCCTCGCGCACTGCTTCCATCGATGACAGAAGGAACTAGTCTGGAGCATGCTCCATATGGAGGAATCGTGAGCCATGTCGTTTGCATCTTACCCGCGGCAGCCCCCGTCCAGAAAACACCGAACCGTTTCGAAGGCTCTCGGGCGCGGGTGCTCCGATTTCCGGAGCTCACCGAGGGCCGACCGCACCGCAGGCGTGCACTCGGATCCTGGTACCTGAGCTGCGAAAGACTTGAAAGAACGCTCACGAGGAGCCCCGCTTATAGCGCCCAATGCTGCTGGAACACGCACAGGGTGTCCCTCTTGTCCCGGCGCCCTTGCCAGGCACAAGCGGAGCAGCGCATCCTTGCCGCACAAGTGGGTCATGAGCATGTGTAAGCGCAGGCCAAACGCGGACACATTCTCTATCGCTGGTGGCGGAGTCCTATCACCGCCCATGGATACCAGCTGTGCTCCATGTGAGCCCAAGTTCTTGGCCCACGTGACCAAAGCCTGAAAGGGTCATGTGAAGCGGAGGCCAGTGGCCGCAAATACAAAGCGACCCACAACCCGTCAAGTCCATTGCAAGAAGCAGTCCTCGTCGTCTGTCGTCGACGGCAAGGCGCTCTTGCTTTCCTGTTGCGGTGAACGTCAGGGTAGGGTAGGGTGGGGTGTGGGTAGTGTGCGGGAGTCTGCAGGGTTTGTAGGGGTAGGGTAGGGCAAGCGTGCAATCCCGTAACCAAACGATTCATGTACAATTGCCTCGTCCGGGAAAAGGTTTCAACATCTGGAAAGAACGAAGCCTTGTCCGACGGACTTTTCTCCTCCAGGCTCCTCTTCTTTTTCCCGGGATCCTGACGCGATGCCCCAGCCCTATAGCCTGGGTTAGCCGGATAGTGCGATCCCGTAACCAAATGATTTATGTCGTGCAATTGCCTCGTTCGGGAAAAAGTTTCAACATCTGGAAAGAACGAAGCCTTCTTCGGGGTGCTTTCAGACTGGGGTAGGGTAGGGTAGCCGTGGGAAGCCTTCTTCGGGGCGCCTTCCTCCGCGCTCCTCGTCTTTCTCCCGGGCTCCTGACACGATGCCCTACAGCCTAGCCTGGTCAGTAGGGTAGGGTGGGGCAGGGTAGGGTAGCTGTGCGATGCCGTAACCATTTGATTTATGTGCAATTGCCCCCGTCCGGGAAAACGCTTCAACATCTGGAAAGAACGAAGCCTTGTCCGACGGGCTTTTCTCCTCCAGGCTCCTCTTCTTTTTCCCGGGATCCTGACACGATGCCCTAGCCCTAGAGCGTGGGTAGGGTGGGGTAGGGTAGGGTGGGGTGGGTAGGGTAGGGTGGGCTAGCCGGATAGTGCGATCCCGTAACCAAATGATTTATGTCGTGCAATTGCCTCGTTCGGGAAAAAGTTTCAACATCTGGAAAGAACGAAGCCTTCTTCGGCGGGTTTTCCTCCTCGCTCCTCTTCTTCTTGCTGGGCTCCTGACGCGATGCCCTGTCGCCTTGCTCTGTACTCAGAAATAAATGAAGCAGCGACTCAGTGCACCTCCTCTCGGTCGGACTCAAGGTCTAAAACACAGCCGCCAGGAGCCAAGCTTTGGAAAACAGATCTCTGGTGGCATGCCTGGCCATGCAACGCAAAGATATGATGTGCTAAAGCGGTTCCAAGCCCACCTTGTTGTCACCAGGGGACTTTGTCAACCTGCGAAAAGATATGACGGTCCGAGGGTCTTTCCCCAGCAGAGTTTCCCTTCCCCGCCTTTTTTGTTTCTTCTCTTTCTTTGCTTTGCTATTTCTTCTTTTCTTGCGGTCCGTCTTGTCCTTGCGCACCTGGCCAGGCTAAGTCAAAGAGCGGCCTCTGCCCGAAACTGAGCCGCATCACCCAGCACGCCTCGACGTCCGTGGACAGCGCGTCGTCTTGTTTCTCGTCCTGTTGAGCTACATGCCCGTGCCTCCCCTATACCCTGTCCCCAACCCCATCCTAGACAGCCCTACCCTATCCTACCCTATCATAGCAGGATGTTCCGTACCGCGCCTCCCAGCCGTCCCAAATGGACTCTGTCAACCGGTATGTCAACCTGCCAAAGCTTCGACGGTCCTAGAATCTTTCCCAGTACATCCTCCCTTCCCCACCTTTTTTTTCTCTTCTCTTCCTTTACTGTTTTCTTGTCCTTGTGGTACTTCTTGTCCATGCGCTCCTGATCCTCCTGATCAGGCCAAGCAATACTGCGGCCCTGCAACACTCAGCATGCCTCGACGTCTGAACCGGGTGAGTGCGCAAAGATTTGAACGGAGCAGGCACAAGCCACCCTACCTGACCCTTCCCTACTCGACCCCACTCGACAGTTCAAGCACCCCCCCACCCTACCTTACCCTACTCGAGTCGAAGCACAGCCCACCCGGCCAGGAAATATCGCAGTCTGCAGAGTGGGAACTCCCTTTAATTCTGCTAAAGCCTAAATAAAACCCTAAGCAGTCTCCCCGCCTTTTGGCCCCGATTCATCTCATCTGCTCGCTGCCTCGAGCTCTAGAGGGTTTAGCGTTTATTGAGGGTGCAGGGTTTAGGGTTTAGTCGTTTAGGGTTTTTCTGGGAAGTTCGTGCTAGGAGTGAGAATCTGACTTCAGAAAGCGGAATGCGACTGCATGGGTTTAAGGCTTTCTCCAGCGAAAACAAAACCCCTATCTCCCGAACCTATAAAAACCCTCAACAATTAAATCCGTTATACCCAAAACCCTAAAAAGCCTTAAAAACCCTAAAACCCTGAGACCCAAACCCTAAAAACCACACCTGAAAGCAATAAAGCCTTACACGCTAAACCGTAAACAAAGTAAATCTCCGGCGAAACGGATAGCTCTTCAGCCCCTGCCCTACCGCTGAGGTTCACGCTTCTCGGCAGCAACGGCAGACTCCCTTTGTCGTATGTCCTCCTCGTCCTTCTCGGCCTGAGCATTGTCTTTTGGATTTAGGGATTAAGGTTTATGGCTTAGGGTTTAGGGTTTGAAAGGCAAAGGTCTTTGTATGAGTGTTATATACCAAGAATCGAATCTTGTAGGGATTCTATCAAATATCTTATGAAGCCTATGGTTGTATACAGGCCCCACTGGGCCCCACTGGGTTTCATTAGGGCTGTTTAGGCAGGATTATCCAGATTGTGGAAGTTTTGCAATGTATCAGGGNGTTGTATACAGGCCCCACTGGGCCCCACTGGGTTTCATTAGGGCTGTTTAGGCAGGATTATCCAGATTGTGGAAGTTTTGCAATGTATCAGGGTCTATAACGATTTTTGTTAGTGCTTTACAGCAGCTTCACGTTGTATTGTTGTTTTTAGGAAAATTACCGATGTATTAGACAACGTGGTGCGCTAAGCTTGTTGACCTCACCCTACCCTACCGCGACCCTGCCCCTAACCACGAAATCTCAAAAGAAAGGCATCCAATTGGCCTCCGCAGGATGCACGTCCTCAGCTTTTGTCGCCGCATGGACTTGCACGTATCGAAGCAGCATAACTGTTCTAAGCGTGCTTACCCTGCCCTTCCCGCCCACGGCCCGGCCCATTGGAATCTCAACGCAAACGGCTCCAATCTGCTTCCTCAGGATGCGCCTCCTCAGGTTCTGTCGTTGCAGGAGCTGCACTTGGAGCTGCAACACTCGAAGCGCCCTGAGTGGGGCAGAGACGTAGGGTAGGGCAGGGTGGGGTCGGGGAAGGGGTAGGGTAGGATACAGGCAGGATAGGCATCGGGTAGGGGTACGGTTGGGGTAGGCTTCAGGGCTAAGGGCTTTTTCGGGCTTCAAGGGAGCAGCAACGCGAAAAGACCAGTGGCCTCGCTCACAGCAGAAGCGGCGTCTTTCTGCGCCTGCCGGCCGGAACGAAAGGAGATAACCCCAAATCCGCAAGGACCTGCACGTATCGAACGAGGTAACCTATCAAATATCTTATGAAGCCTATGGTTGTATACAGGCCCCACTGGGCCCCACTGGGTTTCATTAGGGCTGTTTAGGCAGGATTATCCAGATTGTGGAAGTTTTGCAATGTATCAGGGNGTTGTATACAGGCCCCACTGGGCCCCACTGGGTTTCATTAGGGCTGTTTAGGCAGGATTATCCAGATTGTGGAAGTTTTGCAATGTATCAGGGTCTATAACGATTTTTGTTAGTGCTTTTACAGCAGCTTCACGTTGTATTGTTGTTTTTAGGAAAATTACCGATGTATTAGACAACGTGGTGCGCTAAGCTTGTTGACCTCACCCTACCCTACCGCGACCCTGCCCCTAACCATCGAAATCTCAAAAAAAAGGCATCCATTTGGCCTCCGCAGGATGCACGTCCTCAGCTTTTGTCGCCGCATGGACCTGCACGTATCGAAGGAGCATAACTGTTCTAAGCGTGCTTACCCTGCCCTACCCGCCCACGGCCCGGCCCATTGGAATCTCAAAGCAAACGGCTCCAATCTGCTTCCTCAGGGTGCGCCTCCTCAGGTTCTGTCGTTGCAGGAGCTGCGCTTGGAGCTGCAACACTCGAAGCGCCCTGAGTGGGGCAGAGACGTAGGGTAGGGCAGGGTGGGGTCGAGGAAGGGGTAGGGTAGGATACAGGTAGGATAGGCATCGGGTAGGGGTGCGGTTGGGGTAGGCTTCAGGGCTCAGGGCTTTTTCGGGCTTCAAGGGAGCAGCAACGCCCTCGCCCACAGCAGAAGCGGCGTCTTTCTGCGCCTGCCGGCAGGAACGAAAGGAGATAACCCCAAATCCGCAAGGAACTGCACGGATCGAACGAGGTAACCGCACCCTACCCTACCACGGCCCTGCCCATTGAAATCTCCAGCGCACTGACTAGGGCAGGGATTCGGACATACCCAAATTTGCTTTTCAAATCCCATTGGAATCTCACAACGAAAGGCATCCAATTTGCCTGCACAAGATACATTGACCTGCACGTGTCAAAGCAGCTCACGGTCCGTGGAGCGCTAAGCTTGTTGACCTCACCCTACCCTACCGCGACCCTGCCCCTAGCCATCGAAATCTCCAAAAAAAGGCATCCAGTTTGCCTCCACAGGATGCACGTCTTCAGCTTTTTTCGCCGCATGGACCTGCACGTATCGAAGGAGCTAACTGTTCGTGTTACTCGAACCGTGCTTACCCCACCCTACCCGCCCACGGCCCGGCCCATTGGAATCTGGAATCTCAAGCAAGCGGCTCTAATCTGTTTCCTCAGGATGCGCCTCCTCAAGTTCTGTCGACGCAGCAGCTGCGCTTGGAGCTGCACCACTCAGAGCGCCCGGAGTGGGGCAGAGACTCGGCGACCCAACACCCAGGATGTTTGACTCCAAGGACAAGACCCGGCTCGATTTGCTTTTCCATGCTTTTCCGCTCCTGCATCGGCTCACGTGACCGAACAATGACATCAAGGGGCACTGGCCTTTTTATCCAGCTTTCGAATCTAAAGTTCCGTGGCTTCTGGGCCCTGCGCATCATGGGGCACATTCACACGGCTGTACCCCGAAGAAAGATAAGATCGGCCCGCAAAAAAAAAAGATCGTTGATTCATGTCATTCATGCGCCTCGGGGTCCAACTTCGCGAGTCGCTTGAGGCATGCCAGGTGTTCTCGCGGCGACGGTTCCATGGCGCCGGGTAAGCGTTGAAACTCGGGTAGGGCCGGACAACACATTGTCTAGGGAAGCCTAGGGTAGGGTGGGGTAGAGTAAACAGAAGCAAACGCATTCAGACATTGAGTACTTTCCAACGTTGAATGGTTTAGGGTCCCTTCAGGTTTTCGGGTTTGGGCTATTGTGACTGAGGGCTGATTTTTTTCGGACTGCCTGCTTCCAGGGGACACCTCTACCAACTTCAAGGGGATGCAAGCGGCAGTCCGTGTCGGGTGTAGCATGGTTGGTGCGCCTGGCACGTCTCAGTAAGCTTGTTTAGCACATGGAAATCTCCAATCAAAAGGCATCCAGTTTGCCTCCGCCGGATGCGCGTCCTCAGCTGCTATCGCCGCATTGACCTGCGCGTGTCGACCGAGCTAACTGCTTCGTGTTACATACACGAAGCTTGCTTCCTTGCTTGCCCCACCCTACCCTATCACGGGTAAGCTATGTAGTCTAGTGCGCGCTGAAAGCACCCGTCATGCATCCGGAAAACCGCGATTTTTAAGTGCTCGTAACAGCCTCTACGTGTTCCAAATCCCTACATGTCGCACTCTTGCAGGACTCACGGTTTGAACAAAGAGTAAAGGCCCAGTATGCTACAAATTATCGGCTGCAGAGTGAATTACGGTCGGGTTGGGTATGCTAGGGGTAGGGTAGGGTGGGACAAAGATAGGGTAGGGTAGGGTAGGGTAGGGTAGGGGTAGGGTAGGGGTGGGATAGCCAATGTGCCTTGCCCGGCGGTTTAGAGCAAGGTCAGAGCGAGGGTAGGGAGGGGTAGGGTAGCCGATGCGCCTCCGCAGTAGGGTAGGGTAGGGTAGCCAATAGCTCCGCACTGACCTGCACACGTCTGCCGAGCTAACTGTTCGTGTTATGCTAAGCTTGCTTGCACCCCACACCACCCTATCGCGGATAGGATAGGGTAGAGTAGGGTGACCTGAAACCACCCATTGTGCATCGAGAAAACCGTGACTTTGAAGTCATTTTTTCACAAGAGCACGTAACAGCCTGTACTCACAGCCTGTACACGCTCCGAAGCCCTGCATGTCGAGCCTTGACAAGGCTCACGCTCGTGGGCTCGAGGGCCCAGCACCGGAATGAGACGCAGACCATTTTCGAAGCAGCTGCAGGCACGCAATCCTGGTCAGGTGCAATGCCTAGCGACAGCATGCCGTTATCCTGAGTCACATCGAAGTCGGGCCTCAAGGGGTAGCTGGCATTTTTTCGCTCACTCCAGGCATGGATGATGCTCAGCCAGTTTCTCTCCCGCGCCTCGCAGGGGCTGTCTACATTTGGTTTGCCCTAAGGGAACATGTGGATCAGCTGTGCGCATTTGTATGTTGCGGCCACCGCTTTGGTTGCTTTATGTTCGGCAATCGCCGTTTCTATTCCTGCTGTGAAGAAAAATGCCATGAATGCGAGTCTCGGGGGCTGGAAAGCCAATGAAGTCGGCCATGGTTGGAACGTCCAATGACGGAAACTATACGTCTATATAAAAATCCGCAAACTTCAGGCCCGGCCTCCTGGAGTGTCACTTGCAAGCGTGACGCCGCCAAAAGTGCTGCAAAAAGCGTGCTGAAGCTCTGCGACGCCAGGTCTTTGCTGAGTCTTGTCAGCTTCGCCGGTCGGTTCTCAGAGCCGGTGCTCGCACGGTTGTCGTCCAGCTTCCGCAGCTTCAGAGGCGTTGCCCACAGTTGCTCGAGCTCGCTCGCTCGCTCCGATTGCGTTTGCTGTTCTCGTACCTTTTTTTTTGCTGCAGCATACAGGTACTTCAAGGTGTTCCGCGCCGATTGCGCTGGCAAGCTCAAAGCACCCGGGCGGGCGAGCACCTGAGCTCGAAACCTCTGCTCTTCGGCGCCCGTGCCCTGATCCCGCGCAACCGCAGCACTCACCGGCCGCAGATAAATGGCTGGGTCTGCCTCTAGCCATCTTGCAAGAATCTCATGTGGGCAGGTGCGACAGCGACAGTAGACGAGACCTGGAGGCCGGCAATATAGTCTTTGTAGGGATGATGCTGGGGTTGGGGCTGTCTCCTTGCTAGCATGGATGAGCCCAACCGCCCTACCGTGACCACACATCCTTTTCGCACATCGGTCCTCCTTGCTGATCCACTGTCTCTTGAGGTAGATTGACGATTCGAAGAAGTCGGTCGCACGGCGAAGCCCAGCTCTGTGGTATCCTTTTGGGAGGCCAGTCTTTACAGATCTCCAGAACCTCTCCAAGCATTGTCCTTCCGTGTGCGGTCCATGGCCAGGAATGGCATTGGAGGCCCAGCCAGACCTCCAGTGCGCAGACCAGCGCCCGGCTTTCTGCACAAGCAATTCCTGCCTCACGTATTCTTCTAGGGCAAAATGCCCTATCACCACCAAATCGGCAAGGATTGCGTCCCAGAGCACGTGGAACAGCACGTCACTACACAAGGATGCAGAAAACGTGATTTCCGCTGCCAGATAGTCAGCCCATTTTCTTTCTTTGCAGATGGCGAGTTTCAGTTCTCTCACATTCTGCAGAACATGCCGGAGGTCCCGAATCACGGGGACGCCTGGCAACAAACACCGCACCGCGGCCGCGCCGCCTGCGGTGCCGTCCAGCAGCACCGCCTGAACATCGAAGTGAATGCCTTTTTCACGGTATATCTCCAGCGACGTGTTGAGGAAGGCCGCCCAACTGTTGAGATCTTCCTTGGGGACCCACCCAAAAGAAATCGGAACGAATTGACTGTGAGGGAGATCGTTGGAGCGCTCTGTGTGCTTATTGCCAATCCCCAGCCCGGCGACTGCCCATTTGTCCATAGTGACCGTGTAGGTGCAATCAGCGATCATGGTTTCCTTGTTGGTCCGCAAGTTCCCGCCTGCATTCACCAGGCGCTGGGCTACAGTGATCATTGCCTCCGAAAGCAAGAGCACGCAGCCCTCTGCCGGGTCGGGCAACTGCTCTTGCTGCAGCTGCTCCAAGGTCATGTCTCTGCACGCATGAGTCAGTTGATAGAAGCGAAACTTGCCGGGGGCAATGTCTGCAGCCTGTACCCAGACCCCTGGACGGACCCAAAAAGTAGATCCACCATTTCGTTGCGTATCTGTTTGTGCATGTGTGGTTCCACAAATACACAGCGGATCTACATCCATGGTAAATCAGCGCTTTTGCTGAAAGGCCTGTATTCGAANGCGTATCTGTTTGTGCATGTGTGGTTCCACAAATACACAGCGGATCTACATCCATGGTAAATCAGCGCTTTTGCTGAAAGGCCTGTATTCGAAGTAGTTTGGCTCAAAACCAATGCGAACAGAAAGAAAAAAAGAGAAAGTTTAAGAGAGATTCGAAGAGCAGAAAGAGAGAAGACCCTATGAAATACAGACAAACTGTTATACGCCGGTGTGGTGAGGCTTTTGAAAGCTTGTGTTTTTGGTTTGGAGTGTC
>BGNK01005811.1:745-33563 GCA_003297005.1 Symbiodinium sp. clade A Y106
CCCCCCTAACAGGACCACACTGGAAGTACGTCTTAGTACAGAGAAAGTTGCGGAAATCGTCTTTCGAGTTGGCGCCAAAGCGCGCACGCACAGAGCGCGCAGGGCCTCCCTTAAAAAAACCATCATCCGAAACTCCGAACGAGCTCATTTCGAAATCCTAGACCTGGAACCCTGTAACTACGGAGGTCACGTGTCTCTGAGGCACGAGAGACCTACAAAAGCCCCTGAAAGCCAAGCCCTATCCTGAAGCCCTGAAGACCCGGAAACCCATTCCAAGGACCCTCAGCCCTAAATTTCGGGTCCGGGGTTTAGGTTTAGGGCTTGGGGGCTTTTATAACCCTGATGCCTACGCCCCGAGAGCTTTCCAAAACCCCCCGAAAGTCCTAAAACGGCCAACCTTAAGCCCGGGCCACGAGCCCCCTCTTTTGCTGGGGGCCTTTGGTGCTCGGAGCTTCGGGAGAAGCCCCAAACCCGAAAACCCCAGAACCTGCTTGGAGGATCATGGGACGTAGTAAGTAGAGTTATACATACCTGAATTAGGATTACAAGTAAATTAAACTATAGCTACATTCCTTATAAACCGCACGTGATATATCCCATGATCCTCCAAGTAAAGTATGGGTCCTAGGCTCTGGGTAAGGTTTTGGCGCATGCGGCTCTGCCTGCTCGTTAAAGCCATCCTCGGGCAAGGCATAGGAGGGGCGTGGTGGCATCCGGCTGATGCGCGAGAGGACGTCGTACCTGGCGCTGGCTTCCGCGAGTTTCAGGGATCTGTAACCGATTCCTAGCAGCTCTCCGAGAAGTTGCTTCCACGAAAACCAAACACCGAAGGCTACAACAAAAGCGCAGAACTAATCCGCTACGACAGCAGACGTCGGACCAGGTCTTGGACCCTAAACCTACCACCATAGCATATGCATGTTAGAGCCACAATTAGGTTTCGGGGTATGCCAGACTATACTACTAATATGCATAGTCACGATACGAAGAAGACGACAAGGTTAAAACAAGTAATAAAACCAACAATGATACTAACAATGGCTAGTGAAATAGCAATTCTGCTGGCAATAACAATACGAACAAGAAGTAAAAGGTCAATAATTTACTATGAGTATAAACACAACAAAAATACTGTGGTAGTAGTAATGAAGGTGATATAATGATACTGATGTGTATAACGACGGTCATGACAATAATGTTAGTAATGGTGACAATAACAAGCAAATAATAAAAACAACAACATTAACCACTATAGCAATAAGAAGATTAGAGATAATAACGGAAGTAAAATGATAGTACCGATGATAAACCAGTTATAACAATAGAAGATCCTAAGGAAGATTTTTCACTTCCAACTATTCAGGCTCTTGTAGTGATCGTCTCAAACTAGACCCCTGGTCAGAAGCAGACCTCTCCCCAATGTAGGCCAAATCCGTCTCATAGCCACGCGCCGTCTTCCTGCTGCCAAGTGGGCGGATAGCCGGGAATTGGGTTTCCATCCCAACCGTAGACCCATCAATCCCTATTCGGATTTAGGGTTTAGGGATGATGTGTGTGGGTTTGAGTGTTGTGAGATTGGGGTTTACGATTCGGGCTTAAGGCCTAGGGTTTGGGGTTGTTGGCGTACCGAGTCACGGGAGCCAAACCCCGGCTACGATGGCCCCTGCGCAACAGTCACAGTGTTGAGTCGTGCGAAAGGCTGTAAACCTTGAAAACCCAAAACGTTCTAGGGTTTAGGGCTTATGGGAAAACTATACAAGCTCCTCAGAACATCACTCCCTGGTGGCGTGCATTTGCGGTGACAATGTTTTTACAGTGTTTAGTAAAGAAAGTCTTGCTCATGCATACAGAGACTGGCAAGCCCCTCTGAGTAGCCCCATTCTAACCTGGAAATTGGTTGATACGACCTTGTTTGGAAATTTGAGAAATTACATACCGCGTCTCGACGGCACGTGAGGCAAACGACAGCCGGCAACCCGACTTTATCCATTCTTGACTGTTGCATGTGTTGAGTTGAAAGCATATAGTAATATAATTGTTGACTGTATTATTCTTCTCAGCACTATTATTGCTATGATCAGTATTCAAAAAGCGCTCTAAAGACTACTACTATCTAATACTGCTATTATCATTATAACTATTGTTCTTCTTGGGCTCCCTGCTTCTCGATGCCGGTGGTGGCACAGAGGGTTCCGGAGGGCTGGCATCGGTCCTTTTGGCTTTCGGGCTGAATGGGGCCTTCGTAGCTCCTTTTGCAGAGTTCTTTTCAAGAGGAATCTATAAGGACTTCTAGAGGGTTCCATTAAAAGGGGGGATCTGTAAGGATTGCTAGACCAATTCCTATAAGAGTTCTGTGAGACAAGGGCCTTGATAAAGAAATGGGCTTGTGAGGTATATTATACTGTTGATAGGAATCAGGGCCCTGAATGGTATTACTTAAAATCTTTCTTAGGTTTCTGGGGTCTTCTAGGAGGGTCGAGGGACTCACTAAGCAGGGAATAAGCAGGGATATAAGTACCCTAAAAAGGATCCTAACTGGGGTTATGACTTTTTGTCTCTGTAGAAAAAGTACTTACTAAGTCCCGCCCTCCCTAGGATTCAGGGTTCAGGGTTTAGGGATTAATCTGGGGCTTTTAAAGAACGTGGCAAGCAAGCCGCAGCCCCTTTGATGTTTCAACCCCACCCTCCCCCAATAAAAACAACATAAAAACAAAGTAGGAAGGGCGGTATTGCTGCTACAGCATCCTCGAAACCAGCACTGCTTAGAACCCATCCCCGAAACCTGAACCCTTCTCCAGCGAGACCTCGAACCAATTGTCATTCAAGACCTTCAGGTTATACCTCGGCTTCAAGCATCAGCAAAGTCTTGCTTATAGCGTTTAGGGTTGAGGGCTCAGCGTTTTTAAGGTGCACGGACAAGATTCTAGGACTTAGGGCTCAGAAGGGCTGGGGATGCCTGAAACTCATTTAAATTACCACAATAAGGAACCCTATCATGTCCTACAGATCCCTCATGTGGTCACTTAAGTTGAGTACCTCAACGAGAAGCCTGATTCTTCTGGGCTTGGCCTCAGCTTGAGATTTCAGGATTTGGGACTTCGACCCCCTTGCCTCGGATGATGAGTTGAGTGGAGACTCGAAGCTGCTGGTGAGGGACTGTGTTCGGGAGTTCAGTTTTGGGGGGTCAGGAGTACTTCAAGACACCAGACAATTTGTACATATACATATTATGCATGAAGAAGAAGGGAGACAACTTAGTGATAGGTACCTACAGCTTCGCTGGATACTGAAGGCCCACAGATTGAATCCAGCAAGTACACTACCTGTATGCCCTTTCTCGCAGGCCGTAAGACAGAAGCTCTGTTCTTGCGACATGAGCTCTGGCTGCTCGACAGTGTGATGCTTCAATAAAACTAGCATCGCATTCGTCGAGTGCTTGGCCTGACCCTCTGGGAGTCCACAGGTAGGTCTCCGGCACGCCCGTCGCCATCGCAGCCGCCAGCAAGCTCGGGGCCTTGGTCTGGGATAGTCTTGAGTTTATGTACGGCCGTGGATTTATGTAATGCCTGAGGTTCAGGGCTTGAAGGTTTTAGGACATTTTTGTGTAATGTGTAAAGTTTAGGGTTGCAACAAACGAAGGTTCTTAAGAAGTTTGGCCAAAGTTCCCGAACGCGAACCTAGTACGGGTACCGCTGACATGTCACCAAACACCTTGACTTCCTACAGTAGCAAGGACTTCCTTTCATGTGTTTTTTGGGACTGCGGTTTAGGATCAGGGCCGGGGACTTCTTTAGGGGTTGTGTTGTCTGGGCGCAGGCGTCCAACCGCTTTTGGAATCCTCATTCGTTGGATTGACTTTGTTGTGCTGTCATGTAATGTAATGAGTGGAAACGAAAATGCGACTGTGAGGATTTGTCGGGCGACGCTTCCATGACGGGGGGTCACCTGCAAGAAGTAGGAGAAGCCGACCAAAGGCCCGATGAAGGCTTGAGGAGGGTACGCCCTGGGTCCTGGGTCCGCATCCACACGAATCGCTGCGTGCTTTTCAACGAATCCCTCGGCATCAAACCTTCAACTGGACATGTCATTTCTCCCAGACAAACCAAGTGACAAGCATGCATGCTCGCACCACTAGTTGGGCTCCTGAGTATGCTCCCCAATTCCCCTAAGTTTGTACGATCGATTTCGAACCAACGTCAACAAAATCTTTTAAAACACCCAGTCCCCCGAAACCCTGAACTCTGATACCCTACTTTTGAACGGAGTAAAGCCCGATCATGCTGTCACATAAAATCATAAAATCGTGCAAGTCCTCCAAAAAAGCGGAAGACACCTTAAACCCTAGATACTAAACTCTAAACCTGGACTAAGCCTCTAACCCCACCTGCCACCGGAAGGTGCAAACGGGCAGGGGCGAGCGATGATGTCTGGGCCAAAACGTCCCGGGTTTTAACGTTTTGGGTGTGGGGTTGAAGCTTTCAGGCTTTCCAGGCCTTGCTAGGGTTGGTGGCCAAGCGTCTCAGGGTGCATTGATGGATTACCGAGAGCTCTTTGCCTGGGAATCCTGAAACCTTCTATTGTAGGGCAGAGCCTTTACTTTTTGCTGGCTGTCTGCGGCGCAGGGTGCAGGACTAAAGAACTTCGCTGAACCCTGAACCCAAACCTTTGCAACCTTTAGCCGGTAGATACTGGCTTCAGACTTCGCTACTGCTGTTCCTTCAAGCTGCTCTTTTTTACCCCTCGTCACAAGCTCAAATCAGTTCCGCGGCAGGTTGCACTGTGTAGCCGGGCCGGAAAATCTCAGAAGTGGGCCGCAAAATGTCCTCGCAATCTAGACCTCCAACCACATCTCCGACGCTGTCTTGGCCAAGACATTGCATCCCTGGAACGTACGGCTTAGAAACTAGCATGAGCGAGTAATGCAGCCTAAGGCCCACCTCAACCCGTACTGGCTTCTACTATGCCACAAACATTCCATCCTTACCCCTCTTAGGCGGTGACCTCTGCGAGGTCAGTCCCCTCTCCGCTCGGCAACACAGGCCCTTGAAAAAGACATATCGCATTGGATAGGCGAGGGTGAAACACCTAATTGCGTCGTCAAAGGTTGGTAGGAATCACACGAAGCATCGGCGAAATCGACAAGAGGAGTCAGGGCCCTAAAATCGAGGAAAGGAGCCGAAGCCCTAAACCGTAAGCATGCCCTGGGCATTAAAACCTAGGCCTCTGTCTCAAGGAATCGACATGTCTCCTACCAATTGTCACATTTCGTACGATGGGAGCCGCAAAGATTCTCACAGAGAGCCTTTGGACCACCACCACCTATGAGAACGGCTCAGTGGTTCAAGTACACCAAGATCACCTGAAAACGCTTGGGTTAGGGCTCAGGCTTTTGGAGCTTGCAGTTTAATTTGGAAGTTCCCGAAAGTTAGGGGTAGCTTATTTTGGGGTCCTGATTTTCGGATCCTACTATCTAGGCTACTATACTAGGGACTAGGGTCCCATATTTTCGGAAACTCCTATTTGGGTTGGGGCACAGGCAAACCCAGCGGGAACCTTGGGGAATCCCAACGTTCGAGGAGATCGAACCCTCTGGGGTTTAGAGGTTTAGGGTTTAGGGTTTAGGGCTCCGACAAAGCCCTAATCCGCAGAAGGCCTGCACCCGTTAACGCCTGTCCTAGGAGGAGTTATTGCTCCCTTGTTTGCAGATAGACCTCAGAAAAACCCTCGAAACAGCACACACCGCACCAACCAAGCCCCAAACTCCTGAAACGAAGTCTGCACCCGCACGACATGGAACAGAAAAAGAAACAGAGAAAAAACATTAACAACCATTATCATAAGAATAATACTAATGATAGTAAGAGAGACGGGAGTTAAAAGAAAACGCTCCGGAGCTAATATTACTGCCTACATAATCAGACTGGGGAGTTCGGGGGGTTGTTTATGTTGCAATGAGCAAAAGAAGGAAGCCTAAGGTATCGTATCTATCACTACTCGGTCCGGCCCTATATTGGTTCGCTTTGGGGATAAGAAATATGTCGTTTAGGAAAATATCCTGGTGGAGAGTGTAGGGTCCAGGGCGATTTACGGCTCATGGCAGTGAAGGGGTTAAGAACCTTTAGTTCTACCCAGAGCCTCCAAAACCCCTTAGTTAAGGAATATACCTTAAATCATATAAGGGATCCTATTATAATTTAAGGTATATTCCTTAATTAAGGGGTTTTGGAGGCTCTGGGTACTGTGTAGGGAGTTATTGTGGACATGTAAAGTATTGAAAAGCGACGAGGAATGCAGCGGTTGAATGTCAGCAACAGGAAGAAGCTCAAAGTCACAACACGGAGGAACAAATGCAATCGGAAAAACGAGTCTGAAACGAAGGATTCAGCGTAATGCTCTGCATGAACATCCATGCCTAGAAAAGCACCTGAAAGAAACAAAGAGCAAAAGAAACATCAGCAGCACCACTGCAAAGGCTTTTCACACTCGACCCTAAACCCTTAACACTGAAAGCCCAAACTCCAATGAAGGCGGGTGACTGTAATGTCGTCGACGACTGCGCCACCCTCCTCCCGGATCCACCTGTCCCAAGCTTCCTGCGGCGGCTAGGGCAAGGATTTCAGAGGCATTGAAATTTCAGGGTTGCTGCGAGTTTCTCTGGGCCCTGCATTTCTTTCGACTGCTCAGAACTTCGCGGGGTCTCAATAAAGATAGGGTCCTATGTGTCGTTTCCCTACAGTTGCTGCGAGCTCTGCCGCCAAACCCTTAAGCCTAAACCCTAAGCCCCGAAACCCTAAACCCCTAAACCGCCAAACCCCCAAACCCCTAACCCCTGAACCCTAAACCCCTAAGCCCCGAAACCCTAAACCCTAAACCCCCAAGCACCCTTTATAGAACCTTTATAGATCCCTTTAAGGAACCCTTAAAAGATCCCTTTAAAGGAACCCTAAACCCCAAACCCCTAAACCCCAAACCCCAAAGCCACTAAAGCCCAATGCCTTGGCCAGAAAATCCGCGGCCTGCTGGGCCTGGCAGCAGAAGTTTAGGGTTATGATTACGAAGGCACGGTCCCAAATGAAAGGACAAGGCTTCGAGGAAGTAGGGAGGCCCTGACACAGCAAATTCACAGAGGTCGGGGCTTCCGATGTAAGCTGTCGGTTGTTACATTGTTAAGCTGTCCTTTGTAACATGATAGGGTGAGGCTTGAGCCGGTTGAGCTTGGGTTTAGGGTTTAGGCTGGGTACTGCCCCCATACAGTAACAGTCTATAATAGGGCTACTATTAAGGTCCTAATATATCTATATTATGAATATTATCCAACTGTTACTGAGTGGGGGCAGTACCCAAGGTTTAGGGTTTAGGGCTTAGGGCTTGGGGCTTGGGTTTAAAGCGAAATTGCGAGGATTTGGGCCCTTCGGGTTCCCCAGCGGCGCCTCCATGTACGAGTAGTGGCACACAAGGTCCACGGCCTGTTTCGGAGGGGGTTTTTAAAAAATAGAGGGTTTTAAAAAAAGGAGAGTTTTTTTAACCTGTTTTTTAAAAACCCTCTGCAGCCCTGAACCGAAGGAAGAGCCTCCGAGAAGCTCTTCACGAAGTCCAACAAGCCCACTTTCTCCAAAGACCGCAAAAGGAAGCGACAATATGGAACCCTGCACATGTAGGTATTCTGGGCGCAGGTGCTCCATGAAAGGGCTCAAGAGTTCAAGGTCTTTGTTCTAAAGTCGAAGGAATACCAACTACGGTAGACAGTTTATGGTTAGGACTTACGGATAGCAAGACCAAAGGTTCAGGGTTGACACAAAGCTTTCCAGCTTCTATGTTAAACTAAGTTTCACAATGCAACGGTTAGTTTCGGTTCAGGCTTCAGGGTTTAGGGTTTAGGGTTGAGAGCTTGGGCTTTAGGGTTTAGGGGCTTGGTTTGAGATGGCCTCCTGGGCAGCGATGAACTCCCAAACTCCGTCGCTGCACATAAACCTCGGCGTAGGCTCTTGG
This sequence comes from Symbiodinium sp. clade A Y106, assembly GCA_003297005.1. Lineage (NCBI taxonomy): Eukaryota > Dinophyceae > Suessiales > Symbiodiniaceae > Symbiodinium > Symbiodinium sp. clade A. The sequence goes on from BGNK01005811.1 coordinate 8,735, forward strand.
GTTTAGGGTTTAGGGTTTAGGGTCCGTGAACCGTGCACTTGGAGAATCATGGGACTTAGTAACTTAAAGGGTTCCTTAAAGGGATTTCTAAGGGATCTATAGGGATTCAGGGCTTAGGATCTAGTTGGAGGACCATGGGGACTTAGTAAATAGGGTTATAAGTAGCATAACTAGCTCTATAAGTTAGTATAACTATAGTTACCTTACTCATAACCCTACTTACTTAGCCCCCTGAACCTGTAGGTAGGGTCTGAAGCTTAAACAGTTTAAAGCTTTGGGCTGTGGGGTTTTACTGTTAGAGGGTTTAGGGCTTTAGGGTCAGAGGTTGCCATTGGAGTTTAAGGCTTTGGGGTGAAGAGGGGCGAATAAGATTCATGCTTCTTACGGGTGTGGCTGCTGGCCACACCGCCAGAAGAACTCTACCCCTGAACCCCAATGCCTCATCTTTCAGCAGGCAGTCATAAATTCACACTACCAGGATACTTCTTAAGGCCCTTTCACATACAGACTTGGCAAGAGCACGATCTGCAGTTAAGGAACCCTGAGACAATCCTTTAAAGGCACCCTGAAACGGCACTCCCAAAAGGAACTCCTCCAAGGAACCCTTTAAAGGGAACCTCCAAAAGGAACCCTCCAAGGAACCCTTTAACGGGAACCATGTAAAGGAACCTTTAATTAATGGAACCCCTCAAAAGAAGCCCTTTGAAATGCTAGGGCGAGGGGCAAGATCTGCTCCTTCCCGGTATCCTTGGCTGCTCTTGAGCTGAGCTGCCAGCTCCAAAAGGGTTCTCTAAGAGTTCTTGACTGTTCTTGACGGTTTGGGGTTTGGGCTTTAGGGTTTAGGGTTCTTTACGGATTTGTAGGATTCATGTAAGGGTGTCTAAACGCGTTCAAGGAGGGCATGTGATCGGTGTTTGAGCTTAGGGCTTAAAGGGTGCAGGGATGAAGGTGAGAGTTTCGGGTGGAGAGGTCAAAGGCCAAAGTTTCTTCAGTGCTCGAAAGAAAAGACAGCCCGAAGAAACCTGAGCATCAAGCCGGCTGAGAGAAGCTCGAAGACTTCAAGAGACCTCTCGACGAGTCTGCACACCTGAGCCCTGAACCCCAGAATTTGCCTCTAGATTCCAAACGCCGAACTCCCCATCCCGACCCTACAACAGCCGCCCAAGACCCTCTACTCTAAACCCCAAAGCCCTGAACCCTGGGCGTAGATCACCCGAGGCGCAATGTCAAAGGACATGACTTCTGGCTCGCACGAAATCCCACAGTCCTGTTTTCCAGCTTAGCGGCTCTAGGGTTTAGGGTTTAGGGGCCTTTCATTCAACTCCCATCGGTTGCCTCAAAGCTTTGCAGGTTTCATGCGGTGTCTGTGGCTTTTGAAGCTTGGGATTCGGGAGCAGATCCGCTGGAACGGTAGGGTGTGCACATTTTCCCAAACCCTGCGAACTGTCGTTGGTTGAAGTCTTTTGGGTTTAGGGTTCAGCTTTCCGGTTTAGGGTTCAGAGTTTAGCGCTTAGGGTTCAGGACTGGTGGCTTGAATTCCAGAAGGTTTAGGGCTTTAGAACGATCAACAACATTATGCTAAAGATACGTGCCTAGATCATCGATACTATGTATCTTTCGAGCCCATCACGAGATTCCACCAAACAGTAACGATCAACAACAGTACCACTCGTAGCCACTGGAAGAAGAATCATCATCAGCAGCAGCATCATCATGAGCAATGTCACCAGAACGAGCAAAGAAAAGAAGACGATATCTGCAGCATCAACATCATCATCGTCGTCAGCACCACTTTTCCTTGCATTCAGACTTCACGCGAAATGGATTCCCGGCCTGTCTTGCTCAAACCTTGAAAGCCAAGTCCTCAGCTATCCTCAGCTAAAGGTGGCCTGTGCAAACCCTCGTACACCGAAGTCGCAGCAGTAACAATAGTAACAGTAGTAACAGTAGTAGTAGTAGTAGTAGCAGCAGCAGTAGTAGTAGTAGGGGTAGCTGTAGCAGTAGCAGTAGCAGCAGCAGCAGCAGTAGTAGCAGTAGCAGTAGCAGTAGCAGTAGTAATAGTAGTAGCAGCAGCAAGAAAGCGAACGAGAGTAGTAAAGCCAAACAATCCTGTTTCAACCCCTAAACCCCTGAACCCCTAAACCCTAAACCCCAAACCGTTCCTGGTGGCCCAAAAGGTCACCCAAGCAGCGGGACATGTTCAAGCCCGGGTATCCTCGAAAAGGAGGGGTTCTGGGAATTAGATTTCAGGGCCCGGTCTTAAGGGGCTTTGGGATTTAGGGTTTTAGGGATTTACTGCGTGTTGAGAGCTTTGGGGGTGTGGGGCTTTGCGGTTCAGGGTTTGGCGCCTAGAGTTTCGGACCAGAGGTTTAGGGATTAGGGTTTAGGGTTTAGGGTTTAGGGATTAGGGTTTAGGGTTTAGGGTTTGGGCAGAGGAATGAAGGCTTCTAGGGGTCAGGACGACACCCTGTATGCCTCTAATTGTGGTAGAGCGGCCAAAATCATCAGAGGGCCTGGGGGCGCGTCATAGTATAGTTGTACTACGGAACCCTAAGGGATAAGAATGGTAACTATGAAGGCTTCTATATTCTTTGGGAATGTGGTGGTCGCTCGGATGTTTTTCGTACGGGACCCGCCGAAGCATCGCGCAGGATCCTTCTAAACCTCGCCCAACAAAGCAAGTCTCGGAACCGCAAAAGTTAGGGTTTGGAGTTAAGGGTCTAGGGTTTATTACTACAGCGTTCAGGCCTCAAAATTTAGGGAGCCCATCCCTTTCGAACACAGTCCGGTCAACGATACTCTTATCATCCAGAATCATAAGCTTCGATGTACAACCTCCGTGCTATGTCGCTTAAACCCTAAGAAGACCAGAACCCAAACCAGAGCAACTGTAAGGACCTTGATAGAACCCTTACAGAGACCTTCGACAACTCTTTTCGCACCCGCTGTTGAATCCGTATGGAACAATAAGCCTCAGCCCAGGAACGCGCACTCTTTGCGTAGACTCGGTGGTTTGCATAGCCATCGAAAACCACACGACCTGAGTGTTCTTCAGGCGCAATGTATATCTCCGTTTTCGGAGATCATGTAAGACCTTCTCGAACATGGTAGAGCTCTTAGAAACACTGCATAAAGCCCTACGACCTATGAAACCCTCGTATATCCCTGATGGGACCTGCAATGCTGCAAACCCCTTCTACAACCTGGCAGAGACACTATCAAACCTTGCAAAACACTGCACAAAACCCTGAAGACACCCCTTCTAGTGCCCTTCCAGTTCCCTTTGTAGAGCCCTTCAAAGAAGAGCACCGGGCGCCCGACCACCTGCCTTCTCGATTCGGGCCTTCTCGTCCTCGTTTTCGGAGTTTCAGGTTCAGGCTTTAGGGTTTCAGGGTCCTAAACCCTAAACCCTAAACTAGGCTTTAGGAGTTGAGGGTCCAGGATTTAGGGGTTTAGGGGAGATACAGGGCTTAGGGCTTCACGGAATCGTTTAGGGGCCTCAAGAATTGGGGCTATTATCATGGCTGCTAGAAGGGTCACTATGAGGGTAGTCGGTTTCAGTGGACTCAGGGGTCTTAAATAACAGTAGCAATAAGAACAGTAAAAATTGGCACAATGTGATCAACAGAATATTCTTCTGAACAAAAAACTAGCTTATCGGGGGGTCCGGATCCCGGGCTAAGAGTTGGAGATTTGGCGGAGATTTGGCATTCCTGTTTTTGGGGTTTGGGGTCGGCGGCCTCAGCTTCGAAACGTTGGCATTCCATGGGTTGTGCGGGATCGGGATTTAGGGCTCTTGTACAAAAGTTGCGGGATAGAACCTGCTATGCTTTGAACTAGTTGCTGCAGCCGCACTCGCGAATCCGTTAACTTTTGCTTTGTGCAGTTTTCCAAAAAGACGACCACGCTTCCTACTACTGTGAATATGGCTCTTGCTACACCTGCCACTGTCGCTGGTGGCACCCCAAACCCTCAACCCTAAAACCCTGATACCTAAACCCGAAATATCCCGAAATCCAAAACCCCTAAACCCCTGAACCCTAAACCCTACATAAACCCTGAAGCTCACACTTTGCAGCCAAGGTTCTAGTCTCCAAACCTTAGACCCTAAACCTTAAACCCCCCTGAACCCAGAACCCTGAACTCCTAAACCCTACACCCTAAACCCTAAACCGAAGCAGCTCATGGCCAAGAGCTTGGAGGTAGCTTGCACCGATCCAACGAAGAAGCCCAACTCTCGACCCCACACCCAAATATAGGGGCCTTAATCATCAGAATAGGGTTCCTTTAAAAGGGGTCTGTAAGGGCTACTATACGGGATCTGTCGTAGGGTTCTATAATATAGGGGCCTTAATAATTGGAATAGGGTTTGGGACCCATTATACTACAACCATGATAAGGAACCTAGGTAAGTAATTTAGGCCCCTATATTACACTGAACCCCAAACCCAAAACTCAACCCCAATAAACCCTCAAACCAACTGGGTTGAGGGTTTAGGACCCTAACACTTACATCCCAAAGTCAAAACAGAAGCCCTCGAAACCACCCTGAACTGGGTCTCCTTGAGGTTCGGTTTGTGGTCGCGAGTCAGGGCAACGCCCTTCCATTGGCTTCCCGTCTTCGTGCCCAGGACCTCAGCTACTGCTGGGTGGATTAACAGGGTCTAGGGGTTTAGGCTACGATAACGGTAGGAATAACACAGCAGAAGCGGTGCAAAGTACCGGTGCGGTGTAAGTCGAACTAACAGACTGCACTTGCACAAGCCCCACAAAAACACAAAGATGCCAATGATGCGAGTGACAAGTCAACATTAAATCAAAACATATTCGGGATAAACAAAACAAAATGAAAATAAGCCTGGTACTCTGTAACGGCATATTGAAAAACAAAAAATACAATGCAACAAGCCACAGATAACGTGAAGAAGATGATGACTTTACTATAACAGCAATAACCATAACGCAGCCGTAACACCAGCCCTGTCAGCAATGGTTCACTGGTAACTGCCATGATCACACATGCAAAACTACCAGGAGTAGTAGCAGCAGCAGCAGCGGCAGCAGGAGTAGTAGTAGTAGTAGTCGTCGTCGTCGTCGTCGTGGTCGTCGTCGTAGTAGTAGTGGGAGTAGTTGTTGTTAGGACGCGCGGGTAGTGGCTAGTGTATCTGAAGCCTTGTTCCGTGGCTCTTGGGAGAAGTTGTCAATGGTATTTACTTCGTTTCGGGCTGGCACATACACCGGTGACCAGCGAAATGTTGGAGGATTTTGGAGGCTTTACAGATGCACGCAATGTATGCATCATGCTTCATTATCATCAGACCCATGGTTCAAGCAACCATGGGTCTGATGATAATGATTCTGCAGTTGTCTGTTTCGTGGCTCTTGGAAAGGTTTTCATCGGTATCTACGGCATTTGTGGGTTTCCAGCTAGAACAATCAGGAGGGTAGCATTCTGAGGGCTTCGGTTTTGCAGATGCATGCTATGTACTCGTCATGGTGACGGTATGGTTCAAACAACCCCGCATCTGATGATACTGCCGTTGTTCTTAACTGTACGTATGTCATCATCCCCCCCCCTCCCGCCCCACCCCCGGTAACCCAAGTACGAACAATTACCTTCGAGAGTTTGTCGTGGAATATGCTCAAACCACGTGGGTAAGAAATCTACACCACACGTTTAAGGCCGCAGTGTGAGGAAGTGCAGCGTCAGATGCACGATCCTAGCCCAGTAACAGTAGTAGTAGTAGTAGTAGTAGTAGCAGTAGTAGCAGCAGTAGTAGCAGCAGTAGTAGTAGGTAGTTGTTGTCGTAGTAGTAGTAGTAGTAGTAGTAGTAGTAGTAGTAGTAGAAGTAGTAGAAGTAGTAAAAGTAGTAGAAGTAGTACAAGTAGTAGAAGTGGTGGAAGTAGTAGAAGTAGTAGAAGTAGTAGAAGTAGTAGAAGTAGTAGAAGTAGTAGTAGTAGTAGTAGTAGAAGTAGTAGTAGTAGTAGTAGCAGTAGTAGTAGCAGTAGTAGTAGTAGTAGTGGTGGTAGTGCCAGCAGGAGTAGTAGTGGTAGTAGTGGTAGTAGTAGTAGTAGTAGTGGTAGTAGTGGTAGTAGTAGTAGTAGTAGTAGTAGTAGCGGTGACTGCAGGAGCAGCAGTGGTAGTAGTAGTAGTAGTAGTAGTGGTAGTAATAGTACCAGAAGAGGCAGGAATAGGCAGGAGCAGCAGCATGTCGTAGTCGTCGTAACTAGTGGTCGTCGTAGTCATCGGCCTAGTCGTCGTCGTTGTGGTCGTCGTCGCAGCAATCAGCAACCATCAACAATAACAGAATCTTCGCGGCTGCTGTAACAACTAGCTGCGCGACACTCACACCCCAGAGTCACAGATCAACATGCGAACAGACCAGACTGAAGATCAAGAACTGCAAATAGCCCCTGTTGAAGAAAGGGAAAGGAAGAACTAAAAACTATCCCAGGTTGAGAATCCTAAACCCTCACCGAGCCAGAGAGTGCAAAGACGGGTGGCTGCTGTGCTGTCAGCCACGTGGGCAATTGTGAACCTTTCGCTGAGCTTGAATGGCTCAAGGGTTCTAGAGTATCAAGTTCAGGCTACCCTTCACCGGGGCATCACAGATACCTGTATATACCGAACACCCAAACAATGGGAAATTGAGCTTCAAACGACAACTATGTTCATCGATCACACAAAAACTGGGAAATTAACCTTTCCACGCGAAGCCTTATTGCCTTCGACTTTAGACACTAATCTCTCATGATGACTTAATGCTCTGCAGCATACTATGATTTGACGATGTCGTAAGAGCTTCGTAATCGGAGTTGGCTGAATGACACGGGCACGTATGCACGGTAAGTGAGGGTAAAACCTCGAACAGGATTCCTTGCCGGCCTGCACCATCTCTTGCAACAGACTCAGAACTTCTCGCGACAGCTCTGTTTAAATCACGTGAGGAATACTCAAGCCAGGAAAGGCGTCATTCTCGGCTATTGTATGTACATCTCCTCAGGACTCCGGCAGTTCTCGAGTCTCTACATAGAAACTGCTTGCATAGACATGGTAACCCTGAGCTCCAAACCCCAAACCCTAAACCCCAAACTGCAAAGAAAGTGACATGGCAACCCTAAACCCCAAACCCTAAACCCCAAACTGCACCATTAGGGAAGTTTGGCATGATCAAGACTTGCCGTCAACCTATCGCAGAGTCTGCTCAGCCCTTTAGGCAACACTAGGGACTGATGATTCGGGCCACTCTGGGGGTTAAGGGTTGAGGGTTTAGGGTTTAGGATTTTGGGGTTTAAGGTTTAGGGTTTAGGATTTTGGGGTTTAGGGTTTAGGGTTTAGGATTTTGGTGTTTAGGGTTTAGGGTTTAGGATTTTGGGGCTTTTAGGGTTTACGGTTTAGGATTTTGGGGTTTTGGGTTTAGGGTTTAGGATTTTGGGATTTAGGGTTTAGGGTTTAGGATTAAGGGCCACTTTCAACGCATTCGGCAACACAGGTCGCTCGTAAAGTTGCGAGGACTGTTGTGGCTGCTTGTCCCAACAAACATATCAGTCAAGCGCTGGAGTTCCAACAATAGCATTAAATTATGGAAATAGAGATGATGAGAAGTATCCTTCGTGCTCGCGCAGCACGGCTGCAATACCTCTATGCCAGTATGCTTCATACAAAGAAATAAGTTTCACAAAAAGCACAATCCTATCGTCACCATCCAGCATCAACGTGATCACAGCCAAAGTCACCACTATCATCAGCATGGTCATCAGCAGCAGCAGAGCATGCAGCCGCGGCTCATCATCAACATTATCGTCACCATCGTCATCAGCAGCAGCGGCGGGAAATAAACAAATCAACGTCACCATGACCATCACAGTTACGAAAAGACAATGATCATTGTCGCTATCAAGAGCAAGAGCAGCCACAACATGAACCGCAACCATAACACAACGACGACGACGAGGACGACGAGGACGACGACCAGAACGGCTGCAACGACCACCGTGACCACGACCACAGTCGAAACGACCACGACAACAACAACCTCAAAATGAAAAATCATGAAGCAAAAGCAACGACTGCACTACGTCACCGACGCCATTAGCATCACCATCACCATCACTATGGTCATAGCGCAGGACTCACCAACTCCTCCTCAAATCGTGGTTCGACTCTCGTGACATGTAACATGCACCCTAAAGCCTAAACCCCAAACACTGAAGAGACCAGGAGCTTGTTACTGGCATGATCGTGGATGGCGACTGTGGCGGTCGTTCCGGACATTTGGGCGTTCAGCCTGGGCGTTTGGGCCGGTTTAGCGTTTGGGCTTTAGGCTTTAAGGCAGCATGGGCCCGAGACCCTCAACCCTAAACCATCAGCAAAATGGAATGTCGGAATCGGAAGAACCTTGCAGTAGACTCCTAGACCATGAAACTCAAAATCTGAAACCCCATAACCGAATCCGCACTGCAAGGACCGGAGCAAGTAGCACATATGCCTCCTACGGTCACGAAGTCATTGTGGTATACTCTACCCCCAAACCGACGCGCTCAGACCCCTCTGAAGACCGATGCAAGTCCGCACGGTTTAGGGTTTAGGGTTGAAGGTTTGGGGTTTAGGGGTTTAGGGTTTAGGGTTGAGGGTTTGGGGTTTAGGGGTTTAGGGTTTAGGGTTGAGGGTTTGGGGTTTAGGGGTTTAGGGTTTAGGGTTTAGGGTTGAAGGTTGGGGGTTTAAGTTTTAAGGCTTGGGCCCTCTATGTTCAGAACCTAACCCCTAAAGCCTAAACCCTAGAAAGAAGACCGAAACTCCGAGCCGTGAGCCGTGGAAAAGGCTTTGGAGTTTTTATCACGGTTGTCTGGTGTTTGAGGCTTTGGATATAGTGAACCCCAGAAAGTTGGAACATGGCTTCAGGAAGATTGGTGCTAGGATCCCTTATACCTTACCTTAAGGGCATGAGGATAATGATGTTCCAACTTTCTGGCTTCTACTATAAGGGTCTTCGGTCCAGGAGTTCGGGTCGAAACCAGATCCAAATCCTGGGAAACTCCTGTGGCCTTTATCGGCTCAGACAGGGTTGAAAGGTGTTTCTCTGAGGTGGTCTTGGGGCTTCAGGGTTGCAGGCTTCAGGTATTTAGAGTTGACAAGCTTACCGTTGAAGCTCCTTGGTTCTCATCCACCCGTCTAAAGCCTGGCTCAAGGTGAGAGGTTTAGGATTCTGAATTCTAGGGATCCGGACTTCATATCTGATCTGTTTTATTTATCTCCTTCTTTTTGAATGAATACATAACTCATACTATAGGGGCCTGAATAATACCAATACTATTTTGGGGGTTCCTGATTATAATTATAGTATAATGGGCCCCAAAACCCTATTCTAACTATCAAGGCCTCTAGAGTACCATGAAATGGAGGGCTTCGGCCCATACAGCTGAGAATCGCGTCAAGCTGAGGGTTTGCGACTCCGACGATCGCGCACAAGATCGGATACGAAGTAGAGAACCACAACAGACATGACTTCGCATACTCTATGGCTTATCGTTCTATAATACCACACATACATATATATATAGAGAGAGAGAGAGACAGTACTGTATATGTATGTATGTATGTATGTATGTATGAATGCATATATGTATGTATGTCTGTATGTGTATATATATATGTATGTATGTATGTGTATATGTATATGTATACATATATATATATATATATATATATTTATTTGTTTATTTAAACACGCAGTTCTCTATATATGTATACATACATACATATACATATATATATACCCAGAAGCAGGAGGACAGGGCTCGCAGATGAGAAATTCTCCGAACACCAAACACAATATGCACAGCCAACCAAACCCAGGATCCAAATCCAGGGGAACGAGTTCTGTCATCATTACTACTCCTACCATTATGTCCGTCCAAGTCTTGGCTTCATGGTTTAGTGTTTAGAGTTCAGGGTTTAGCTGATGGCGGCTTCATGGTCATGCCTGTCGATCTTTGACATCACGGGTACTATAGGGGCCTTAATAATTAGAATCGGGTTTGGACGGGTATATTATACTATAATGATAACTAGGAACCCCCAAAATAGTACTGGTAGTTATTAAGGCCCTTATATTATAGTACCCTTACAGATCCCTTATAGTAACCCTTATAGACCCCCTTTAAGCGGAACCCTTATAGTGTAGGTAATTATTTAGGCCCCTATATTACCCTTCTCCTTTTGTACCAGGGAGCTGTTTCATCTTGTCACTTGTGTTCACCATGCTTTGTGCCTTTTTAAACGTGTCCATGAGGATGGCGCTCCATTCCTGGGAGGGGTTAGGGGTTTAGTGGTTTAGGGGTTTAGGGTTTAGGGTTTCAGGGTTTAGGGTTTAGGTTTACGGGTTTAGGGTTTCGGGGTTTCGGGGTTTCGGGGTTTCGGGGTTTAGGGGTTTAGGGTTTAGGGTTTCGGGGTTTAGGGGTTCACGGTTTAGGGTTTCAGGGTATAGGGGTTCAGGGTTTAGGGTTTCGGGGTTGAGGGCTCCATTCCTGGGAGGGCAGAGGCCGGGCTCTGGAGTGCAAGGATTCGTGTCAACTGACGAACAGAGCATCTGCTACTGCTGCTACGACTACTACTACAACTGCTACCGCTACCGATACTGCTACTGCTACTGCTACTGCTACTGCTGCTACTACGACTACTACGACGACGACTGCTTCTACTACTACGACTGCCACGATGACAACTACCAGCTGCTACGATTACTACTGTACTACCAGACACATGCGGGGACGGCGACGACGATGCCGACCAAACACGACGACGACGACAACCACTTCGAACATGTAATGGTGACAGCCATGGCCGCGATAAAAGCATGGCATCACCTTCAGCTTCATCAACAGCACCATAAGAAAATGACGCAACCAACACGAAAATAATGACCGTTGTCGATGCCGCACGCAACCTTAACAGAGTTGAAGCAAGTATGACTACAACTGATGAAGAAAGTAAGGGAAGCATAGTCATGACAGTGGTAGCCCGGAAGAACCGGTCCAGACAACAAAACAAAGAGACTGCCAATGCCGAACCCACAAGAGCAGCAACAATGGAGATGTCGACCAAGATCGGCATCATCATCACCATCAACATCATCAACACCAGTCTCAGGGCCAACAGCACCTTCGTGAGAATCAGCACCTTAATGATCATCACCCTGGTTAGCATGGTTACTACTAGTCCAAATGACGCATGTACTGATAATATCGCAAGACCTGCTCCCAGCAATGATGGTCGCAATCGTGACGATATGCTTCTGATAGCAGGGAGGGTTGCGAAGACTTGCCAGGTCAGATACAACTTAGGATACCAAATGTTAGGCAAAGTCAACCCTGGTCGCAACCTGTATGTTTGGTTTCTTGACCTATGCGTGCCAATGGTGCTCACAGTAATCTCAACCCGGGTAAGAACCCTAATACTACCAACAGAAGAGGAATAAGCATACCAACACCCAAATAAAAAGGTGCTAAGGGTTCAGGGGTTAAAATGATTCCCACAAAAACTGCAGTCAGCACATACCACAGGAGGCGTGCAAGTTTTGCCAATACAGCAGCATCCCAGAGAGCACTGCCTAAACGATACAGGCTCAACCCAGGCTCCAAAAAAGCCTACAACATCAAACTCGCACCAAATCTATCTAAAAAAACACAAATGCCCTTACAAAGCTTCGCAGCAACCTATTAAACCCTAACAGAACCTAGAACTCCAACAACCCCGAAATCCTAAACCCTAAACCCTGCAGAAACCTAGAAACCCAACAACTCCGAGATCCCTAAACCCTAAATCCAAAGCCCTAAACCCCCCAAACCCCTAAACCCCCCAAACCCCCCAAACCCCCTAAACCCTCAATCCCATAAGAAAAATCTAAAGCCCCAACCCGAGCCAAGGCTCTGATTTAGCGCTCCTGGGATCCTTGACCACAAGCTTGGGAATGACGTCCTGGAGGCTTTGGAAGGCGTTTTTGGGGGTTCCAAGGGTTTAGGGTTCAGGGTTCAGGGTTTAGGGTTTAGGGCTGCGGCTTCAGAAGGCTCAGGGTTTAGGGTTCCCATAAAGGCTCTAAACGGGATCTTTACGGGTTCAGGGTTCAGAGTTTAAAGGCTTCAAGAGTTCAGTGCTTAAGGCATTAGGGCTTCAGGGTTTCCATGGTTTGGAGCTTTGGGGCTTTTAGCCTTCTAGGGTATTACCCAGAGAGCCCAACACCCCTTAATTTAGGAATATGCCTTAAATTATATAGGGCTTCATATTATGATTTAAGCCATATTCCTTAATTCCCTTGTAGAACCCTTATAGATCCCTTTAAGGAGCCCTTTAAGGAACCCCTAGGCCTTAAGCCATATTCCTTAACTAAGGGGTATTGGGCTCTCTGGGTAGATGTACAGCTGGAAGATGATGGCCGGGGCCGGAGTCCTCCCAGAGACTCCAATATCCCTTGATCAAGGAATATGCCTTAAATTATATAAGGGTTCCTTAAACGGCTCCTTAAAGAGATCTATAAGGGTTCTATAAGGGGATTAAGGAATATGCCTTAGGTTATAGTGGGATCTCTAATATGATTTAAGGTATATTCCTTAGTTAAAGGATATTGGAGTCTCTGGGCTTTGTGGCTTTTTTTGACATAGGGCTTGTGGAAAAGAGGCTCGGTTTAGGGATAGACAGCGGGCCCGAATACTCGGAATAGACTGTATTAGAATGAAAGAGGAGCGCGAGAGTTATAGCATCAGAGCGGCGATCGTCCCGGGACACGGAACAAGCTCCAAAGCTCGAAATCACGTTTTACAGAAATGAAACTTGCCTACATCCACGTTCAGCAAGACGAACAATCATAACGCTCTGGCTTTGGTGTTGGCTTAGGGGCGTGGGGTTCAGGGTTTGGGGTTAAGGGTGCAGGTTCCTACTCAGAGAAGCGGCGGGTCCTTGACGAAGTTGGAGATGTCATGACCTTCGGGTGAGCGAGCCGTTTCCCGCCCCATCCAATCCACGGAAGCCCAAAACCCTAAATGCCGATTCTCTCGGGGAGTATTCATGCGGCTGCTCGTGCAAACTTTGCTATAGGAAATTTAAACTGACATACATCCATCCATCCATGCATCCAATCATCCTTGAACAGAACTATCTATCGATCTATCTATCTACCCATCTATGTACCTATCTATCTATCCATACCTGTCCATCTACCTACCTATCTACATACCTATCTACCTACCTATCTAAACACTTGTCTATCAATCTATCTATCCATCCGTCCAGGCATCTATCTATCTATCCAACTGGCTATCTAGCTGTCCATCTATGTGTCTATCTATCTATACAGTACTTGCCTAGCCATGACTCCATTCATCTATCTATCTACGTATCTACTATCTATGTGTCTATCTTTCTGCCCATCGATCCATCAATCAATCTGTTTTTCTTTCTTCTGTGTGTCTGTATGTACGAATGTATGAAAGCATGGAATGCATGGACGGACGGAGAGTGGATGGGTGGGTGGGGTCGGGCAAGCAATGAAGGAAGGATGGAAGGATGGAAGGATGGAAGGATGGAAACATGGAAGGATGGAAGGATGGATGTGTGCATGTATGCAGACATATGCTCAAGTATTCTGATGCATACACAAATGTATATACACAACTGTGCGTTTCATTCAGATACCCCTTCAACATGCGAAGACTTGATTCCGAGACATTCAGTACCCGGAGGGCTCAATCCCGTCGTCGCAATCGTGCCATCGAATAAAGATGCTGTGTAGGTTTTTTGGTTTCGGGGCTTCTGGTTGAACTCAGAGCTCCCTAAACCCTAAACCCTAAACCCTTAAACCCTAAACCCTAAACCCATAAACTCTAAACCCTAAACCCAAAATTTGGGATGTTCTGGTAGGGACAGGACCAGCAAGGCTCCGACTCTAGGCCGCTCGCGACAAACGAGGAAGGAAGCTAATATAGGGGCCTCAATAAAACAGGGATACGGGTTTGGGGGGCCATTTTGCTATAGGGTTCCTTTAAAAGGGGTCTGTAAGGGCTACTATACGGGATCTGCAGAGGGTTCTTTTATGTAGGGGCCTTAATAATTAGGATAGGGGTTTTGGGGCCCATTATACTATAATTACAACAAAGAACCCTGAAAATAGTTTAGGTAATTATTATATACGGCCCCTATAGTATGCTTTGAGGCTTTACTCCAAACCCCAAACCCTAGAACCCTAAACCCCAGGACCCTGCACCCCAACTAGAACCCTAGAATGGGTGTAGATGGCGGCCTTTTTGCCCATGACCGTCGAAGACGCCGTAGATCGAAAAGTTTTCTGTTTTGAGCATGCACCAGGAGTCCTGGAGAAAGCGGGGGTTTAGGAGTCCTGGTGGTGCCAGGAGCACCCAGGAGCCAGAATCCTGAACCCCGAGTTTCGGGTTTGGGGCTGTATTTGACCGCAGATCCTGCACAAACCGTTCCGAAACTCTTCCGCCAACATTGGTTTAGGGTTTAGGGTTAAGTTTAGGGTTTTTGGGTTCAGGGCTTAGGGTTTAGGGTATAGTGGTAACGATAAAAAACAGTCATAGTTCATTGCAACAGCACTGATACAGTAATTCCAACGAGATTAAAACCTCAGACCCCTGACCCGATGCCATCTTCCTCTGCTTACTTGACAGAATAAATACTATAATATACTAAAATATAATACATTATAATAAAAAAGATGTTATAATATAGCATCGTATGGCATAGAATATATACTATAAAACAATATAAGACAAGGGGCGGAGAATATCTCCCCACATTATTTTTCTGCTTCTGTCGCCATTATTTTTTTTTTTTTTTGCTTTTTTTTTTCTCGCGTGTTTGTTATGAATAGTAATAGTAATAGTAATAGTAATAGTAATAGTAATAGTAATAGTAATAGTAATAGTAATAGTAATAGTATTATTATTACTAATAATAATAGTAATAATAATAGTAATACGACTATGACTATTACTATTATTATTACTATTATTATTAGTAATACTATTACTATTACTATTACTATTACTATTACTATTACTATTACTATTACTATTCATAACAAACACGCGAGNAAAAAAAAAAAAAAAAAAAAAAAAGGCCACAGGTGCAAAAAAATAATGGCTGCAAAAATAGGCCCTCCTAAGACAAGATAAGATAAGACAAGGTTGCCTTCCGGCGTGGGATCGGGATCGGGAGGTTCGAACACAGAACGCTTCGAACAGGACCGAAATCGCAACTGAGGCCTGCCTTCGCCCACCCAGTACCTAAAAATTCTAAACTGCTAAGAGCTCTAACCTGCACAACCCCAAAGACCTGTACAAACCCACAGCAGAGCTCCCTGTACCCTTAGGTTGCATGGTTTTTGGGCTTGGGGTTTGGGGTTCCCCCGTCTAGGGTTTAGGGTTTAGGGAAACCCTAAGAACCCTAAACCCAAACCCGAAACCTAGGCTCTAAACCATAAGAATCCTTGTAGCAATCCTGTAAAGGAACCTGTCTAACAACCCTTTCAAGGAGCCCCTCAAAACCGCCCTAAACCCTGAATCCTAAACCCTAAACCCTAAACCCTGAACCCTAAACCCTAAACCCTAATTCCTGCCCGCCTGCTTGTCCATCCTGCTCTGCAGCACGAAGCACTCTCTTTTCTATCGCGGGCGGTGCCAATCGAAGTGTGTAGAGAAAAGCCGAAGGCATCCGGAAGTGTACAAGTGGAGCCATAGGCGAAACTTTCCCGCAGCAGTAGTAGTCAACCGAGCTGCGGCCTGAGGTGGTGGGGTGGAGGCGGACCTGAACAAAAGAGACTAGAGAGCAGAGGACCCGGCGGCCATCTTGATTCACTTGCTTGCCCGTTCAACCTGTGGATCAAGAGCGCATAGTCAGGAATACGGCTTGTCAAACCCTGAACCCTAAACCCTAAACCCTGAACCCTAAACCCTAAACCCTGAACCCTAAACCCTAACCCTGAACCCCCTCCTGGTTGGGACTCTCCGGCTTCAGCCCCTTCCGGCAAGTGTAGCCAATGCCATGCTTCGAGGCATTGAGCTCATCACCTGCCGAGGTTAAGGGTTCTAGGGTTTAGGGTTTAGGATTTAGGGTTTAGGGTTTAGGGTTTAGGGTTTAGGGTTCAGGGCGATGCAAGCTGCATCTTTTGGGTCAATGTTCCTGCTGCAATCCGCTGGCCCTCCAACAGGAAAGCAGTGAGCACTTTTCTCCATCAACGGCTTCCCACCTACACCTACATTGACATAAGGTTGTTGACAAAGCTCTCGGATCACAATCTCCACAGTCGGTTTGGTTTGTTGTAGCCGTACAGAGTATGCAATCAAGAGCATGATGTGTTCGATATGATAACCACCACCGTTTGCGGGTCCATCACGCATCATCACGGTTTAAGGCTTAGGGTTTAGGTTTAAATTACCATAATAGGGATCTATAAGGATTCCTTGAAGGGATCTATAAGGGCTCCTTTAAGGGTTCGCGCACACAGCTGGACGGTTCTCGTAATCCCAGGTCGGCCCGGTCTTTCTGGCGATGCCACCTACACCTTCACATCTGGGAGTTTCCGAAAATTAGGGTACCCTTAGGTTGGGGTCCTTGATAATAAGGATCCTACTATTTAGGGTATGATATTAGGGTCCCCTATTCTCAGAAACTCCCATCTCAAGATTCGGTTGGAGACGCCTTCCAGGCGCACGCTCGGGCACAAAGCAGCGCGGCTGAGGAACAGAACGGACGTTAGCCAACCATGGAAACCAAAGAGTGCACAACAAACAACTACCAGTCAACACAACAAAGCAACAAAAGCTTCGGCGGATCGGTTTAACCGAATCCCATGTCCATTCTAACAAGCACTACTTGCTCAATTTCAGCAGGATGGAGGCTGTCATACACGTGGGTTCTCGAGCTAAAATGTGGCAAGGCCGGGATACCTTCAACCCCCTTAAACTCTAAACAGCGGCTGAAACCTAACCTGTTCGGATCTGCATCCTCCAAACTCGGAAGCCCAAACTCTGAAACCGACCCTCAACCCAACGCCGAACCCCGACAAAACCTAAATCTCAAATACATCCCCCCCCCCCCCCAATCTCCACCCCCCACACCACACACCCCACCAAACCACCCCCACTACCAACTAAAAAACACCCAAAAAAACATAACAAAAAAAACCACAAAAAAAACNCCCCCCCCCCCCCCCACATCTACACCCTCCAGGACCAAAACCCTCACAAACCACCACTCTCTTACCCATAAAACAAACCCTTAAAGGATCTCATAAAGAATTCCTTAAAGGATCCCATAAAGGATCCCTTAAAGGAACCCATAAACCCTTAAAGGAGCCCACAACGGCCCCCCCAAATTTGCTAAGCCCGAAACCCTGCAAGCTGATCGATCCTTGGACGGGCCTAGGCGCTAAGCCAATTAAAACCCGCGCCTAATGCTAATCCATAAATCCTAAACCCCCTAAAAAACACCTCTTTAAATTCCTCAATTTCCCCGAAAACCCTAAAAACCCCGAACCTCAAAAATCCTAGCAAACCCCCTACTGGAAACCCTACCAAAACCGCCAAGCCGGGGCCTAATTGCTGCATGGATTTGTTGGCGAAGGATGTGGCATTCTGGTCCGTGGTCGAGCCCAAGGAAGAAAGGCGCCTGCCTGAGCCTCCCGTTCGGAAACAGAAAGCGCCATTTTTGTTAGGGTTCTAGGGTAAACTTGGAGGATCATGGGACTTAGTAAGAAGGGTTAGAAGGACCTTGATTGGGGTTTGTAAGTAGATATCACTGTAATCACCCTACTTATAACCCTACTTATTAAGCCCCATGATCCTCAATGTAGGGGTTTAGGCCTCGAAGGAAGGGAGGCTTCTCTTCAGGGTTTAGGGCTCCTTTGCGGGCTCTTTTAAGGGTTCCTTCTTACGCCTTCCGATAAGTGGCTTTTTCAAGGAGGCTTCCTGTTGGGGTTTAAGGGCTCCCTGTTGGCATAGGGCTTTTGTGGAGTTCTATGCCGTCGTTATGAAGATTCTTTAATGTCTTCAAAGGCTTTGACACGGGTTTCGGGGTCCAGGTTTGTAGGAGGTCCAGAGGTTCAGATTCAGAGTTTCGAGTCCATTGCGGGTGGCACTGCTTGGGGGATTTAGGCTGCAGGGCTTGATAAGGCTTCGTTTGAGGTCTTGGGTTTTCTGGGTTTAGGGTTTGGGAACATCCGGCAAAAATCTTGAAGACTGGAATATGAGGCCTTATAGAGCCCTTTAAAGGAACCCTAGAACCCTATAAGATCCCTTTAAAGGAAGTCCATAACCCTATAAGATCCCTTTTTAAAGGAACCCTGGGGCCCCCAGGGCCCTGGGCTGCAGTGTGGGGCTCTCAGGTTGGGGTGCCCTGAGACTCCGATCTCCCTGAATTAAGGAATATTGACGCCTCCTACCATAATTTAAGGTATATTCCTTAATTCCTTATAGAACCCCTATAGATCCTTTTGAGACTCCGATCTCCCTGAATTAAGGAATATTCCTTAAATCATATGACCGGTTTAGAGTTTAGGGTTTAGGGGTTTAGGGTTTAGAGTTTTGGGTTTAGGGTTTAGGGTTTAGGGTTTAGGGTTATTTATGACGCCTCCTAATGTAGGAACCTGATTAAGAAACCTTGGGCCTTTATTCGGTTCCTTATATGAATCCTACTATTTTGGGGTGAGAGGCCCAGGGTTTCTTAATCAGGTTCCTACATTACCATAATTTAAGGTATATTCATTAATTAAGGGAGATTGGAGTCTCTGGGTGTAGGGCTTGGGTGCACGGACTTCGAGCAAGAAGGGCTGTTGGGGGTTCAGGGCCCCGGCTCGGTTTCCCCCAAAGAAGGAACCCGCAACCTTAGGACCAAAATGCAAACAAAAAAACCCTGAAGATCATAGTACGACAAGTTAATACGTCGACTTTTGCGAAACTGCCATGAAACTGCAAGGTGATTGCTTGGAGACCAACGAAAGGCTTAAGCTTAAGCAATCCCGAACTCGATATGGAATGTGCGTAAATCCCCACCCAAATTCCCAGCCCTAAACCCTCCCTCAACAATCCCCCCAAACCCCATAAGATCGAACTGAGGGGAATGACGAAGAAGCAAATCTCGCAACCTCCCCACCCAACCGCCTGTCTTGGTACCATCCTTCTCCATCAAGTCAAGGAGGTTCTGCTGCGAGAATTGAGCGATGAGACCACGGTCATCTTCCGTGGAGTGGTCCTGTGCAGGGTGTAGGGTTTAGGGTTTAGGGTTGCCCTAAACGTTTCGAAGGATTCAATTTAGATGTCACTTTAAATTAATTACACCAACTAGAACACCTGTATAACCCTACTTGTACTTACTAAGCACAATATAAAAAGGACCCTTTAAAAGGAAATCGAAACTGCGAGGGTTTCAAGCGTCGGGCTTCAGGTCTTTAGGGCATTTCCGGGTTTGGGGGTTTAGGGTTTACGGGAGGATTAGGGTTGAGGGTTTAGGGTTGAGAGTGTATGCTTTGAGGATTCAAGTCGAGGGTACAGCTACAAGCAAGGGCCTGCGCTTCTGCTGTAGAGAGTGTAGAGTGTTCTCCGTTCCGTAGAATGCTTCAAGGAACACTCCGGCACAAAATCACTAAATCCAAGACCAACTACCGAAACCCCTGCACAGGCTCTGTCATCCACGCTAAACTCCCAAACCTCTGACAAGCACCGGAAACCCTGAACACAGAAACCATTAAAGCCCTCCAGGAACCTCAAGAACACAAACCCCCAACCACTCACCGGCTAAACCCTAACTAAACCTTACGAACCCTAAGGTCCTATACACCCCTTGTGAGAGCCCTGAAAGGAATCCTTAGAAAAGTCCTAGAAACCCTTGTAGGAGCCCTTAAAGGAATCCTCAAAGGAACCCTCGTCCCAGCTCCGTCCTCGGCTTCTTCGACCTCGCGAAGGTCCACGTTCCCCACACTCAACCTGGGGCGCTCCGCAGTTCACGATTAGGGTTTAGGGTCTAGGGCTTGGGGTTCAGGGCTCAGGGTTTAGCATTTAGGGTTTAGGGTTCGGGGTTTAAAATTTAGGGTTGGGGAGTTCCGCAGTTCACGTCAAGGCTTCGAGGGTATAAGGCGTTCTTGTTGCGAGCTCCTTGTTCGGACCGCGACGCTGAAAGTTTATGGAAAGTTTTGTGTTCAGGGGTTCTTAAGGTTTAGGGCCAGGGGTTGTCCACGTTGCTTCAAAGATCCTTGTTCCTTTTGAAGGGGTTTTTCGGGTTACGAGTTGGGAGTCGAGGGTTGTTTTCAACCCTGATCCCTCCACCAAGGTGTCGTGTAACGATTTGAAGGCTTCGGGTTTCCCAGTGCTTGTGGAGGTTCTCGTTTAACAATCTGCAGAGGTTCACCGCTAAGGATTTGAAGCTCACGTGAAGGTGCCTTGGAGTTTTGGGGTTCGGGATTTCGAGCTTCTAATTTCGAGATATGTCGGGCAAGGATACGCTGCGGGCTGGAAACATGCAGTCGCAGTAGATCTAAACGACGACGTCTACATGGAGTCTCAGCGGGGTCCGGCCTTCGGCGCTGCTTCACAACCTTCTGTTCGGGCTTGGCAGCCGCGGACGTGGCACAGCCCATGGCGCTGTCAGAGTCTGAAACCTACACCCGGCGAACCGCGAAGCACCCAGAAACACGACCCCTACAAAGGACCACGAGGCTTTAGCCACTGATCTCTGCACTGCATGGAACTGATCAACATGACCGGGGGGTCAACAAAGACTGTTGGAGCCCGTGCAGCATCGCGTGTCAGAGCATCTTGAGGATTCAACCCTGTCTCTCGCCATGACGCCGGTGAAGCTAGGGCGATACCTGGCGAAGTGATTTCAGGCGCACAGCATTGCACAGCGATGCATGCTCAGTGCGAAGTCTCAAGCACTTTTTGCCATGACTCCCGGGCAGGCGGGGATTTAAAGTTAGTACAGGTCCGTACCCCACCACGCAGCTCCCAGATGCCAGCCTGAAAGAAACTCAACAACGTGATATATTGCTTGATAAGCGTGCCGATTCTCGGCAAAGGCGCTTCATGGGCTGAATACCTCTGAAAATCATTAATATAGGGGCCTTAATAATAATTAGAATAGGGTTTTGGGGCCCCATATACTATGATTATAATAAGGAACTCCCAAAATAGTATTGGTACTTATTAAGGCCCCGAGCCACGGGTAGCTTTACAGCAAAGGCGCCACAAGCTGACGGTACTGATGAGTCGAGGCGAAGTGCCTATACGGCAAGGGAGGGTACCTTCTACCTTCAGTGACTACAGCCTTCTAGAACGGCAGGGCTGGACAACACGTGCACAAAATTACTGTCATGCTTGAAGCGTTCCACATCATGCTGGCAGGTGAGTACTGGCTGAGCAAAGCAATGCACCCGAAATTTCTTCCAAATGGATTGATCGCGTCTGTGCACTTAAGCACGACTAAGAGCGCCTCTGTGAAACTGCTTTTGACCAGCACTGGCATCTGTCGCTGGTCCTGTACCCGTTGCATGCCCCGCTTGACTNAGTGAATGCTGTTGCTACCTCAGCTGAGAAGTTCGCACAATACGGAAGGATGAAAGTTTGCAGCGCTCAAACTCCAGCGCTGCTGAGGCACACGCACACAACTTAAGCATCGGCTGATGACAGCACGAATCCGTAGCAATCTGCCCTGCGAGCGGGGCAAGGGCAAAACCCCCAAGCTGAAAAGGCATCGAAACCAAGGGCTGGGCTCAGTTGTGCCGCGCAGACTTGCTGACATCGCTTCTTCCTTCACCCAGTCCCGATCCTGCAAGCCGTCAAGCTGAGACGCGGCACAGGGAGGGAGGGTGGGAGAGCGGGTTTGACGTGAAAAGCTCTCCTCCCGGCTGTATATGTCAATTTTGAACGAAGGAATGGAGAGCTCCGCTTCGTTCTTTATTCCCTGAAGCAACCAGAAGTGAACTCAGATACCATGTGCGCTCAATGACAAGGGCGAAGGCAACCCGGTTCTGAGCGCATGGCTTTCTTCAGGTCATCCACCTGACATCGCTCACCAAAACCGTGGAGAACCACTCATAAACTCATAACACAGAACCGCACTCAGAAACTCGCGAAGACAGCTGCAGAACCCTCAGAAAGTGCGCAGCTGAGATCGCAGCATCTGCAATAGCCCCTGTGACTTTAAAGGCATTGCCACCGACCTCAATCGTAGACCCGTCCTCGTAGAGCAAACGCGCTACAATCCAGGTCATGCCAATTGCATCCATTCAACCTTTGCCCGGCGAAGCTGAGACATGCTGGACACAAGAAGTGCAACAAACCCTGCAAATCTTAGGTGCCATATGTGACTCGCTCAGCGCCGGCAAAGCGCAGTTCTCTCACCCAAACTCTGGGGCCTTGTAGTAGAGTGCAGCTCCTCTCAGTTTCTTGCTGCCTGGACCTGAAGGACCTCGCTTCCTTACAAGCATCCCCTCTGTAAACCGAACACATCATCGGGCCTGACTCCTCCCTCATAGAAATTGAGTCTCTCTGCATGCAGTCGCTCTGCATCCTCCCTCCATGGGAGATTTTGCCCCAGACGTTGTCGATCTGACTCGAGTCCAGGCTCGATGAAGTCAAGACAACATGGGCCAGATCGTAGGCCTGCATTTGAAGGCATCCTTGTGCATCGCGCACNCATGGGAGATTTTGCCCCAGACGTTGTCGATCTGACTCGAGTCCAGGCTCGATGAAGTCAAGACAACATGGGCCAGATCGTAGGCCTGCATTTGAAGGCATCCTTGTGCATCGCGCACTACCAGAACCATCAAAGACATGGATTGGAGCGTGCATGTTGCGCTGGGCATGGCAAGTGGGAAGACCAATGGATTCCATTGAAACTTGTCGCGCTACTGCGCTTTCTCTTCGAACTCAGTGCGGCTGACCAAGCGGCGGATATGTCCACCCGAGTCTGACACAGCCTGCAGTCCGAACTTGAACATGACTGCAAAAAGCCAAGTCTTCAGCTTCAGCGATCTGTGCGCGCAAGTTATCAGTACTGACCAAAATGCCAGCTCGACCTGTCAGAGTTGCTACTCAACGGACTGAAACGAAACACCACTGTACTGTCCCGACCCTGCATCTCGCAGTCAAGAACGATGTTCGCACGGCCATAGTTCAGCATGTTGCAACGAGTGGGCTGATCGACAAACGCCGACACTTCAGTGCGCTGCGTGTTACTTCGCATTCTGCGAATGCACGCGGGACCAAGCTGCAAAGCCAGCTCCATTTGCCAATGCTCATCAGCTAAGACATGATTGCGGGTGTTGACAATGACTTGCAAGACCACCATGCAACTGGCACACCATGAGCACCGACCACGCTGTGCTTCCCAGGCTTCTCCGCTAACACCCCAGCCCAAAAAATCTAAATGACATCAAACCGGGTGTTGGAATGACTTCTGGCCACATCTATCCTGCTGCCAAAGCTAATGACCCAAGACATGCTCGCGAGCGCACAAACAAGCGCAGTCGATCAACATAACGGACCGAAGCGCGAGAACGAGAGCGTGCTGTCTTGACAGCATGAATTGCACCAGTGAATAGAAGCAGACGGTGCTGGAGCACGACGCGCGGCAGCGACTTGGCTGCAGAGGAGCTTCGAGGGGAGGCCGTCGGGTCGGGGGAGGGAGGGGGGTCGCTGAGAGTTTATGCAAGTTTACTCGGATTGTGTTTAGCGTTTAGACGAATGACTTGGTTGTTTTTCGGCTGAACTTGCAACGGCATTCCATTCTCACCTGCCAGCATGACCGGAATTTTTTGTGCAAGTGTTGCCCAGCCTTGTCGTTCTTCAATTTTGAGTCTATTAAGAGCGCAGCTTTGCAATTGCGCTTTCTTTGAATGTTCAATTGCGATTTTCCAACCCAACACCACAATTTCGTTTTTCCGCTTATGAGATTTCGCAAAGTTTGATTTCTCGCGTCAAACTCTGATGTTTGCAAAGTTTCCAAAAGTATCCAGGCCATTACTGAAGCTTTTCAAGTTTGACGCTGCTTCGAGTGAGTGAAACACGGTTTTGCAAAGTTTGCACTTCCTTTCTGCCGCTTTTTTTTGTTTTCCCGTGTCGATGCTCGTCCGTTTTCATCTTCGATCCAGACTCGACCTTATGAAAATTACCCAAAGACAGCGTGGTTCGCTGCCGTGTCATGTTTAGGACATCTCGACAGCGGCATTGATGGATTGTGCAGCACGGCAATGGAAGTCCATGTTTCAGTCGGAAAGCGCTCTGAGAAAATTGTTGGCGGCGATGCACGCCTGTTTCATTTTAGAAGCTTCTGGAATGTCGAAGACGCTAAGAGAGTCACCCTTAAGCCCTCTCTTGAAGCCCCCTTGAAGCCCTTTCGAAGACTCCCTTCAAGCTTAAGGGGGGACTTAAAGGGTTCTCCCAAAGGGAGGTGTCAAGAAGGGCTTGAAGGGGGAGCTTGAGACCCTTCGTCGAAGGCATGGAGCCCATACAGCTGCCATGTGGGACGTGGATTGACATGCATGACAAGCCCGTTTCGTTCAACGCTCAGAGGCAGACAAACATGCTCATGAATCTCACGTCGCTAAATGAATGAACCCGGCTTTCCCCTTCCGCCGCTCCAACAACTTTGCAGTCTCGCACTGTGACCGCGGAGTGACCGCGTTGTGTGTAAGATCATGAGCGTGAGTCGCTTGTGATAGGTACCTCTGTTTGTGAGTGTTTTGCTTCGGGAACGGTTTCAGGAAACCTTCCTTGATGCTTTGAAAGTACATTTGAGAATCTCTTCGATCTCAAAGTGTACTTG
>BGNK01005812.1:5271-33985 GCA_003297005.1 Symbiodinium sp. clade A Y106
CTACTCGGCCCCACTCGGCCCTACTCGGCCCCACTCGGCCCCACTCGGCCCGAATCGGCCCCACACGCGGCCCCACTTGGCCTATCCTTGTAGCCAGGGCCTAGTCTTAGAGTAATTCGTAGTTTTAGAGTAATTTTATTGAATCCCAATGCATGCCCAACCCTTCCCCAGCCCCGCTCAGAGTAATTTAGTTGAAGCCCATGCGCAACCCCTCCCCAGCCCCACTCAGCCCTAAACCGGCCCTACTCGGGCCTTCTCCCCACGCGGCCCCACTTGGCCTATCCTTGTAGCACTTCCAGTCCTTGTAGCCAGGGTAGTGAATCCCAGCCCTACTGAGCCCTACTCGGCCCCACGCGGCCGGCCCGAACCGGCCCCACGCGGCCCCACTTGGCCTATCCTTTAGCCAGGGCCAGTCTTAGAGTAATTTAATTGGGCCCCACTTGGCCTTTCCTTGTAGCCAGACCCTCGACTTAGAGTGAATCCCAATGCATGCCCAACCCCTCCCCAACCCCACTCAGCCCTAACCGGCCCTACTCGGCCCCACTTGGCCTATGTTTGTAGCCGGGCCGAGTCTTAGAGGAATTTGTCCCAATGCATGCCCAACCCCTCCCCAACCCCACTCAGCCCTAACCGGCCCTACTCGGCCCCACTCGGCCCCACTCGGCCCGAACCGGCCCCACGCGGCCCCACTTGGCCTGTGCTTAGCCAGCGCCTTGTCTTAGAGTAATTGAATTGAGTCCCAANCCCCACTCGGCCCCACTCGGCCCGAACCGGCCCCACGCGGCCCCACTTGGCCTGTGCTTAGCCAGCGCCTTGTCTTAGAGTAATTGAATTGAGTCCCAATGCATGCCCAAACCCCCCCCCACCCCACTTAGCCCTAACGGCCCTACTCGGCCCCACTCCGCCCACGCGGCCCCACTTGGCCTATCCTCGTAGGCAGGGCCTTAGAGTAAATTAATTGAACCCAATGCATGCCCAACCCCTCCCCAACCCCACTCAGCCGGGCCCCCCACTTGGCCTATCCTTATAGCCAGGCCTAGTCTTTAAATGAATCCCAATGCATGCCCAACCCCTCCCCAACCCCACTCCGCCCTAACCGGCCCTACTCGGCCCCACTCGGCCCCACTCGGCCCGAACCGCCCCCACGCGGCCGCACGTGGCCAGTGCTCAGCCAGGGCCTTGCCCTAGAGTAATTGATTTGATTCCCAGTGCACGCCCAAACGCCCCCACACTCATCTNAAATGAATCCCAATGCATGCCCAACCCCTCCCCAACCCCACTCCGCCCTAACCGGCCCTACTCGGCCACACTCCGCCCCAACCGCCCCCATGCGGCCCCACTTGGCCTATCCTTGTAGCCAGGCCAACCCCTCCCCAACCCCACTCAGCCCTACGGGGCCTACGTAGGCCCTACTCCACTCCACGCGGCCTCACTTGGCCTATCCTTGTAGCCAGGGCCTAGTCTTAGAGATTGAATCCCAACCCCTCCCCAACCCCACTCAGCACTAACCGGCTCGGCCCGAACTGGCCCCACGCGGCCCCACTTGGCCTATCCTTGTAGCCAGGGCAAGAGTAATTCAATTGACCTGCGGTAGTGCCCCACGCGGCCCCACTTGGCCAATCCTTGTAGCCAGGGCCTAGTCTTAGAGTAATTGAATTGACTCCCAATGCACAACCCCTCCCCGGCCCTACTCGGCCCTACTCGGCCCCACTCGGCCCACGCGGCCCCACTTGGCCTATCCTTGTAGCCAGGGTCTAGTCTTCGAGTAATTTAATTGCGTCCCAACCCCTCCCCAACCCCACTCAGCCCTACTCGGCCCTGCTCGGCCCTACTCGGCCCCACTCGACCCGAACACGCGGCCCCACTGCCTATCCTTGTAGCCAGGGCCTAGTCTTAGAGTAATTTAATTGAATCGCAATGCATGCCAACCCCTCCCCAACCCCACTCAGCCCTAACCGGCCCTACGGCCCTACTGGGCCCCACTCGGCCCGAACCGGCCCCACGCAGCCCCACTTGGCCTATCCTTGTAGCCAGGGCCTAGTCTTGGAGTAATTGAATTGAATCCCAATGCATGCCCAACCCCTCCCCAACCCCACTCAGCCCTAACCGGCCCTACTCGGCCCTACTCGGCCCGACTCGGCCCCACTCGGCCCCACTTGGCCTATCGTTGTAGCCAGGGCCTAGTCTTAGAGTAATTGAATTGAATCCNTAACCGGCCCTACTCGGCCCTACTCGGCCCCACTCGGCCGAGCGACACTGCGGGTCTCTCTGCCTCCGTCTTCCTTTCGGTTTTGGGGTCGGCGGCATTGGCGGCAGCCATTAAATATAATCATATATGTGTATATATGTGTGCATATAGATTTTCTCAATCTCTCTCTCTCTCTCTCTCCCGGGATGCGGATGCCGGCATCCGCATCTGTGCACGGGGTCTCATGGCAGCACTGAAACCTAAGGAAACATTTTCTCGTTCTTAGACTTATATCTATAGATTTGGCTTAGTATAGGTTGGTTGATTGCTTAATTGATTGGTTAATTGGTGGGTTGACACAGAAGTCAATAGATACATAGACAGATACAAAGGCAGATACAGAGGTAGATAGACAGACAGACTGACTGACTGATAGATCCGTCGGTAGATATCTGGCTAGCTAACTAGCCAGTGAGCTAGCTAGGTAGGCAGATAGACAAGTGGGCAGGTAGGAGTACATCTTGCTTAGACACCGAAGCAGGACAACAGCGGCACAATTGAGTACAAGCACCTGAAGTACAAATAATGAGCCACATAGTTCTGACATGGTGATGATGTGAAGCTCTACTAGCAGCCGATCGAGACGGGCTCAGAGTTCGGAGCCTTTACATACATACGTACGTACATACATACATACACACATACATGCGTAGAAAGAAGTCTGCATACATACAGACAAGCAAACACACCTTCTTCCATCCAGTCATGCATCCATTCAGCCCTTCATCCATTCATCCACCCAATCATTCATACCCATTTCATTCGATGTTCATGTCCCTTTCCCCTCCATTCCCTTCCCTGCCATTCGCCTTGCTTCCCTCCTCTCTCATCCCATTCCATTAAAAGTTCTCCTCCATTCCCCTCCGTTCCCTTCCATTCCATTTCCCCCGCATTCCCATCGGTTCCCTTACCTTCCCTTCATTCGTTCCGTCGCATCTACTTCCTTGATGTGCTTGTTTCTGTTTCCGCATGTGTGCGCATGTGCCTGTGTGTCTGTACGTCTCCTTCCAGTCACATGCAACCACGCTATTTCCTGATTCGTGCATGCAGGTACGGCTAGAGAGATGAAGCAGTCCTTTCCCATAGTCTTCCTATGGCACACGGCTAGCATTCGGCAAAGTATTTCTATGGCAGAATACCAACCGTGCCGCGGCACGCGCGCATGACTCCGTTGTAGCAGCTGCTGTTCACGCTGACATGGCTCCTTCCAGGGGCTCGGGGTTACGGCTCGAGGCCGCAAGATGATTTAAGGGTGGGCCTGGTCTTCGACCCATGGACTTGCAACTTTCAGCAATCCCGGACATCCCCTTCCCTGCAAGTCTGCATCGTTCGTCAAACATTGACGTCAACATAGCTTGTGCAGTATGTTGTAGGGTTGCCTCTAGCTAGCCAGCACCATCTGCCGGAGTTCATACCTGGGGCCTGGGATCAAACCGCGCAACGCACCCATTCGAGGCCAAGCTTCGCTTGCATCGATCCAAGCAGATGTAAGGCCCATTCCCAATGCCCAGCTTTCTCCTTGAAGCTTAGGGGTTCAATTGTGGGAGCACAAGGCATCATGGCCTTCGCGGCCCTGGGATTTCAGGACTGTGGGAGTGATAAGCTCCGGCTTCGCAGCGAATGCTTGGTCAGGATTTCGGGATGTGTCGGGATTCGGAAGTTTACGTGTGGGGGCTTCTGGGCCGGGGTGCTATTGGCATTCACAGGTTGGGAATGCAGCCGAACGGGCCAGGAATTCGATATCCAACAACGAAGTTTCTCAACACTTCAACTTCACTTAACAACATTGAAACGGCAAAAGACATATCATCGAATATAAAGGTAAGCAGCCACCATACTTCACAACCTCTTGCCATTGGTCGAGTCATGTCCCATCAAGAGACCACAGGCCCCGCAGTCGTACTTTCCTGGGCTTGCAGTGCCTGCACAAGTCCGCCTGTGACAACCTGCAGATCCTCTGCAGCGCCTGCAGTCCTACATTCCTGTGGCCTTCCTGCAGTCCTGGGACAGCTCCGGAAAGGGAAACGTTTGCTAGTACACACTCGCTCTTGCAATCTAGGGCTTTGGATGCTGTCCCAATCCTTACACTCAGAGAGACAAAGAGAGAGAGAGAGAGAGGTTCGATACAGGTTTTGAAATAGCTAAAGGATCAAGCTACACTTCCGCAGAGAAGAGACAGCTTCGACACAAAGATTTTCCACGCAGGCTCTGGACTCCAACGCTGAACCCTTTCAGCGACCCCTTATTTGCCCCAATAGGCCACAGTTGCACTGTAGTCCTGGCAAATCAAAGCAGTCTGGGGTGCATCCCCGGGCCAAATGCCTCCCGAAACAAACATTTAGAATTGCCGGGGGTTGGTGCAAAAGCAGGAGGAAGAAATTGCATCAGGAGTGCTGAAGAACCCTCCCTATGGAGTCACATGCACAATCATATGCAGATACAAGGCTCCAGTGACAAGCACAAAGAACGTCAGGGCACAGAATCTGGCCGCTGACAGCTGCCAGTATCCGGACATCCTACAGAACAACCGAATCGAACCCCTAGACCATCGGCGTACGAGTGTCAATGCAGCTGATGGCAGACACATAGCTGATGGTATCCTCGATCCGAGCCGTCAGCTCAGGTGCTTGCAATCCAATTTCGTGACTTCAGGCCAAATGCAGCTCTGCTCGGAGAGTCTCCATCGTTGTACGACTATTTCGCCGCTAGGTACAAGTACAATGCTCAGAAGTGCCTGCGGCGCAAAGTCTAGAAACTTGGCCCAAGATCGGACTGTGTCACAGATGGCCACTCTCGAAACCTGACTTCAGCACGGGCACTGGCGGCAGTTTCGTCGCAAGCATCTCCTGAAGGAGGCTCAAGCATGGCTGCCACCTCGGCTGCTGCTGAACTGTTGGTTCTTACGGTGGTTCAGGGTGCGTGTCGTGAAAGCGCAAAAACCAAACAAAAAAGACGCTCGCCTTTTGTCTGCACCTATGTCCCGATCCTGCAAAAACTGCGAGCACGCGAGCCCGAGCTTTCCGTAGTTGCAGGAGAGGCCTTTCCCAATCGAGCCGCTGCGCACCTTTCTGGCAGGAGGATATGGCGCCATTGTAGCCTTAGCCACATAGGAGCCCGGGAGCCCAATCGATGTACTATAGGGGCCTCAATGATTAGAATAGATTCTACTATAATTATATTAAGGAACACCCAATATAATGTAAGTAATTATTAAGGCCCCTATATTAGGCTCCCAGCTTCTGCTGCATCTACTGATAGAACCGGAAACTGCGAGGCATCATAACATTCAACGCCTCTGCCCGTTTTGGATTCAAGCTTCGGGGATGCCTGAGCCTGTTGCCATTTGTCTTGCCTGCCTGCTTGGTGGCGTTGCTTGGGGTTACCAACCTTGTTTTACGTTGGGATACTGCCTGAGCTTTCTCTACCTCGATCTTCCAGGTTTGGACTTTGGCGAGGCTTGTTAGCAGCGAGCTATGATGGAAGAGTATACATTACATAGCTACGGC
The DNA here is from genome assembly GCA_003297005.1 of Symbiodinium sp. clade A Y106. Classification (NCBI taxonomy): domain Eukaryota; class Dinophyceae; order Suessiales; family Symbiodiniaceae; genus Symbiodinium; species Symbiodinium sp. clade A. Next base: position 11,026 of record BGNK01005812.1, read on the forward strand.
TGCATGTCGGTCCCCACATTCACATCATGTCTCGCCACTCGTAATATCACAATGCTAGAACGCTTGTGTTCTCAAACCACTCATCGTCCTTACTAGTATTATCAGTCATCAATTGCAACTCACTAGTACTAATCGTAGGTAGAGCTACGTCACTACGTGCACCCTCTCTAAGTCCGGAGGCTGAGAACATCCGCTGGAATCGTCGCAGCCCTCATGTCCTCGGCTGTTTCTACATGCGAGGGCTTCTTGGCTGGGTGTCCTTATGTGTCCTTGCCCCCTCAGAACCGCAAGGAGCAGCCGCAAGTTCCAGTAATCTGCAGGGGTCGACTGCCCCTTCGTAGTTCCAACTTCAACCCACCCCTTAGAATGGAACCCTAAACGCTACAGCCCTTCTGCCTAAACCCTAACCCCTAAACCCCTAGAATGGAACCCTAGGCCCTTTAGCCCCAATCACCGGAGGCCTCAAAGAGCTGCAAAGAGGGCTGCCACTGTTCTCCAGTCCTTTGTCTCCAGGCTTTGCGTGTCGCTTCTAGGAATCAGGGATCCCTGGTAGATGCCCGAAGCAGCTCAGTGCCTAAACTTCGAAGACTACACTACAAAGCTCGGGTGCGTCTGGAACAGGAAACCGCCTAGAAGAGCCAAAGCCGCGCTTTCTAGGTGGTGGCAAAGGTGTTCGAGGCGAAGCCAGAAACCAAGCGCGAAACACTGCCCTTCGAAAACCATGGCTGCCCTCAAGGCCCTCCAAGTAAGCCCAAAACGCCCTGCAAAGCAAGAGTCTGGTAGGCAAGCATGGCAGTGTTGTAGCAGACCGCATCTGTGGCAACACCGGCCGGCCTAGCAGGAGCTTCCAAAGTCTCAAAATGTGTTTGCAATATTGGGGTTTGAAGCTCAAAGTTGTTTGGTGGCTTCACGAGTCACGAGCTCCGCGCTTTGGGCATAGCGTTTAAGCCTTCGGCTTTGAAGCCATTGCTAGGTCAGGAACCGCCTCACACTGGATGATGTGGATGGCAAGGCAAAAGGGGAGGGAGGGTTATGTTTGTACGAGTCTTGGAAGACTGTAAACTGCAATCACAGGTCACATCCCCCTACCAACTGCTAGGTTTCTTCGACTCGTCCTGGTTAGGGAGGCAAGTCCGGCCTTCTAGCTTGGAGGACGGGGCTCAGGGCCAACGGCTTGTAAAGGTGGAGTCTAGGAGTGTTGTAGGCAGGGTCTTATGTGATTTCGCCAACCCTGGCATGCTGTGAAAGAGTTGAACCGCCAGCTGCCACTGGCTCGCTGCAGAGTAGGCAGTGGACAGGGTGCTGTAGCTATACCTGGGCGGCAAGACTCACAACATCCGTTCTTGCGCGCGTCACTTTTCTGATCTTCGGACACAGCCTGAAGCCAGAGTACACATCCGGGATGACTTCGGCATCGCACATGGTGCCGAAAAGTTGTCGGGCGAGCTGCCACTGCCTTTGGAGTCTTGAGGAGGGATTCTAACACTGGGGCTGTTGGCATGTAGGCCTCACAGTTACGGGCTGCTTCAAGGGACAGCAAAGACACATGAGGAGGTTCTATGCTTCCGTCTCGATGCCATCTCTTCGGAGCCTTGCAGTAACCTGTTCGAACTGGCGCTCGTCAAAAGATGAACAGTTGCAAATGTGATAGCCACTGCAGCCTGAAGTAACATAATACCGCATCGAGGATGTACCCTATATATAAGTTTGCGGATGCCACTGAATTAGCTGCAGCTTCGTCGCCCACCCTGAGCCCCGGCGCTCATTGCAGCATTGTAGCTGAAGTGGTCTGGCGAAATCCTGACCGGCGTGGGCATCGGACTTGGGGGCCCCCAGCAAAAGGAAGAGACATCGAAGCGGCCTGGTTTCGAGCATGGACCGAAAGAGATCCAGGGACTCTTCCCAAAGCTGAGCAGCCTGGCCAGAACGCGGTTGTTTCGTCAGTTGTCATATCCAGCACTTGGGTGAGGCATCAAAAAAAATTAAATAAGCATCAAAAAAATTAAATGCAGGAATCAAAAAAAATTAAAATAAGCATCAAAAAAATTAAATCATAGGAAATGCAGCCATTCCCACGACTATTTGCCTTGGTGGCGGTGGTGGTGGTGGCATCAAAAAATTAAATCATAGGAAATGCAGCCATTCCCACGACTATTTGCCTTGGTGGCGGTGGTGGTGGTGGNACATCAACGACACCACCACCACCAACGACGACAGCAACAACATCAACGACACCACCACCGCCACCAGCACCACCAGCAGCACCACAGCGCCACCACCAGCACCACCACCAGTACCACCATCAGCACCACCGCCAGCAGCACCACTAGCACCACCGCCGCCACCCCCACCACCACCACCACCACCACCGGTTCTTTCGTTCTTTCTTTCTTTCTTCCTTCCTTTCTTTCTTTCTCTTTATCCTATTTTTGCCATGTTAAAGCAGTTTAATTTTTTTGATGCTTATTTATTTTTTGATGCTTATTTAATTTTTTTAAGGCCTATCCCTCCAGCACAATGAACAGAGAACCACTGTCTCACTGCAAGTCTGCACATACGACAGTGCCTGCCTGCCTGACATACATACATGCATGCATACATATGTACATATGCACACAAACACAAACGCAGAGAGAAGAAAACTCCAGAAGTCCGGTATCAACCGAGCTCTAGAGTAACCCTAAGCGCCCCAAGCTGGTTTCGACAACCGACCTCCAGGATGCTCATGGTGGTGTTGAAGCTGACGGTATCCTTGAACAGCTTCAGGCTGTGCCAGAAACGCTGTTAGTCCCGAATTTTCGCCATGGTTTGCTGCATCTGGGTCTTTTGCAGTTGACAAGAAAATGGTTGTGCATCAGTGCTTTTCGAACCCTACAGTAGCGAAGATTCCCTTGTTGACTGTCTTGCTCCAATCCACAATATGTCGATCGGCTGCGAGTACCAATGATCATTCCGGCTTTCGTGGGCCTGACTGACTTTGGGGGTCGGAATCGGGTTTAGGGTTTAGGATTTGGGGTTTGGGGTTTGGGGTTTACACTCTCGCAACTCGGGTTTGGGGTTTAGGGTTTAGAGTGGGGCTTCACTGCGACTCTGAGATTGGCGGCGAGGGTCCGGTGCGATCTTCATCTCGGGCAGGCGCCGAAACAGCTGCATCGACAGCAACCACTGGGCATTCCTGGATTGGCTTCATGAGTGCACTATTCAGCCGAATGACGGTGAACCTAGCAATATAATGTAAGTTGCAGGGTATCCTGCGATGAGGTGCTGAGACCCGCAGCTGCTCTGACTCGGCACCATGTCTTACAGTGAACAGAAGCTTCCTGCATTCGGTAGAGTTTCCAAAGCTACCAGGTTTTGCCCAGGTGCTTTCCACAAGCATTGATGACGGCGTTCCCGGTAGCAACATCAGGGGAGACCTCCGCATGTCCGCAAAAGCTTTGGGGCTTCTGGTCTTGGATCCGGCAAGGCTGGGAGACTGTGGCCTTGGCAGTGGGTGGAGAAATCAGACAACCCAAGGCCTACAATGGGCCCACAAGGTAGTGCAAGGGCCGACAAGGGCCTACGGGCCGAACACTGCCCTGAGAGCTAGTTCCAATTCACGGCATAGGATCTGATGGCGGCAGAGGGCTTGGAGTTGTAAGGAGTTTTTGTTGCGAGTTGTCGGGTTGAGGATTTAAAGTGGTCTGAGTCTACACTAAACTGCAGGACATCGTGCACCTTGGCGGCTGGCATGTCCTGCATCCGAAACGGCCGAAGAGATTCATCAATTCAGGGCTCAGTTCCACGGGCTTTGGCCTGGAGTCAAACTTGCTGGTTGCGTTTCTCGGAACTGGGACCAAGGTCTTCAATGCTCGAGCCCGCAATCCGACCCCACACTCCCAACGCTTGCGGCCAAGCATCTACTGGCGTTTAACCGGAACGAGAATCAGACGAACAACAGCGTTCAAACATGCTCGAGATTGCAACAAAGGGCCCTGTCACTGCTCTTTATCATCAAAGCTAACTCGGCAATCGCTCCTCTGCACCCAGTACTCTGCGAAGCGATGCAATCCCAAATCCAGCAGAAAGTCACTGCACTCCGAGGCCAAGAACCCGTACGCCGTATGTAACTTTGGTTTTAAGCTCTGCCACGCCAGTGAAGATAGCAGGTGTCCTATGCCCTAGGCATGAGAGGCACGGCTCCCCCGTTCTTCAATCCTCCAAGAGCTGCAAGGCCAAGTTCCAGCAGCCCCCGGCTTCCTCAGGCGATGGAAAGACTTTGGCTTCATCTCTGAATTTGAATCGAACAGTTCAAGTCCGAACCGAGCTTTCTTGTCGGACAGTTTGTTCACAAAGGACCCACAACTCCACGACACCAAGGACCAAAGACCCTGCCCTACTCGGCTCCGCAATGCCCCCCAAACCTGTGAGCGCCTGCAGTCAAACCCTCAGATGCCTCCATGGCTCGAATGCACGAATGCATGCGTTGAAGCTGACGATGGTGGGCACCACCCCGTCCTCTTGGACTTCAGGTGCTCACAGGCCGCCTTTCCGTTTCCGTTTCCTCTTTGTGCACGGACAAGCTGGGGTTTGCCCACAAGGCCACGATAGAGTAAGAGGATACGCGGGTAATTCGAGGAGCATCTCTTCAGGCAGAAATGGGGGAAGTTGGCGCCAGAGCCACGAGGGCCCCCGCTCCTCTATCATGGAGGCAAAGGTCTTGACCGCGAGCTCCCATTCGCTGGCACTCTCCTTGCCAGGACCCCAAACAAACACGCGCACCGTTGGGCTTGAGGCCTGAATACCTCGGCCTAGGAGAGCAGGGAGTGGGGAAGCCTCGCTTGAAGAGGCTCGTGGACCTTTAGAGATTGAGAACAGTCTCCCGAAGCTCCGCCCAGAGCTGCCGAAGCCTGTCAAAGCCTTACCACCTGCAGCATCCAGGCACTAGGGCTTTGAAAGTATCACTACAGAGTCTCATCTTCGACGTCTGGGACGGTCTCAGGAGCCTAATGACTTGAGAAGCTGAGCCCTGATAAGCAAACTCCTGACCCTGGAGCTCCAGAGCGAAACCGGACGCAAGTATAACTGCAACTTTTAACGTTAAGAATCTTCAAAATGCCCAAAACGCCAGAAACCCTCGACTCGAACCTCAAACCCACGTCAAACACCGTAGAATTTGAAAGCTATGGATTGCAACGCGTTCTGCAACACGTGCGAGACTTCGCAGCTCGAAAACCCTAAATATGCTGATAGAGGCAAGACTCAAGCGAGCTGACAGTGGCCTCAGGCTCGTTCAGGCTCATCAGAATGAGAATCCGAAGTGCTACAGTGGAGTAGGAGATTGAATAAACTGTCTCCCTCTCGCTTCATTTCGGCCTTCTCGCTCTCTTCCCCCAAGCCCTTGCGCAAGAACTCGTCACATTCCCACACAATCCCTCTTCATTGCCTGTCTTTGAGCTAACCGACTTCGGATTACATGCCATCGTAGATCCTGGAAGCTGGCTGTAGCAAGGACAAGTCCAAGTTACATTGTATGTGATGACATCACGAGAGACCGATGCGCGCACCATATCCCCAAGCATCTGCCCGGTCAGCTGCCACTGCCTCGGTCGGGGCCCATGCATAATTTGGTTGTGGCGGGCTGGGCGCACGGTGGAGTCGGGTCAACGTGCCAGCTTCAACAAGCCCATTTCAACAGAGAATCTACAGGAGTAAGCAGTCGGGGTACGAGTTGAAAAGCATCGGACTACCTAAAGCGACAAAGCCAATCGCAAAGCGGACACCAGCGTGCAACTGAGTGAAGTTCCCTTTGGTGGTCTTCAACGACCGAAGTACTTCAGGCCAAACCACTATCGGGCACAGCCGACGTGGGCGACACGCACACTTACAGATGCCCCCATTGGATTAATGACATGCAATCATTGTAGATCTCCTGGAGGCGAGAAAATCTACTGAACACTAAACCTAACAGAAGTTGTCTTCTGCTGCTGTGCTGCCCCTCTCTTCCCAGAGCACTGATGGCAGTATTGTAGTTGACCACGCTCCTGATAGGCATGGAGCCAACAGCATTTGATGTGCTGACAGATTGAAACAGAAGTTAGCATGTCCAAGTGCTTGCAACATTGTCTTTCATCTTTCAGTGCAGCGACCAAGCTTCAAGAAAAACTCAACGCATGCTGGTAGGAGACGAGAGGCGGACACAAGCGCCGACTTGCCATGTCGCGAAACAGGCACAGCACCATTTGCCAGTGACCCGTGACATCCTAGGCCGCAAACTATCAGAGAAGCACCAACTTCGAAACCCTTAGCCGAAGTTCCAAAACCCGGAAGACGGCATTGTAGCTGAAGGCGTCGGGCACCACATCCTGGATCCAGCATCTAGATTCAGCCAGATGGGATTTGCCTCATTCAACTCACAAGCACGCCAAGAAAGTCGCCTGCGAACCACAGAGTTCACCGAAAAGCTGCAAGGCCGCTTGCCATTGCGCCGCTTCCTTGTGGCTTGGGCTTTCAGGTTTGGGAGGCAGCCGTGAGGCCGAGGGATTGGCGACACAATCCGCTCGCCGCAGAAACTATTACAATATACTTTTATGTATGATAATATACTGGTGATAATGTACTATAACGTACCGTAATATAAGAATCGAAAACACCACCTCTCCTGGCAGATTTAATTTTGGTTGTAGAAGCCATGAAAGCCTCCTGGCTCACTCCAACCACAAATCGCAGAGTCATAGTGAACGTCATGCTGAACTTCGCTGAGCCGGAAAGTTTTGGCAGGCTGAATCACCCGTCCATTACACCCAGGGACTTCGCAAGCGCTGACACCAACATTGTAGCCTGAGCGGCCACACAGACAGGCAGCGGCAAAGCTGCTTTTGAAATGCTGAAGAGAGCAGAAGCCGGCAGCAGCAGCAGCCGGCAGCAGCAGCAGAAACAACAACAGCCGAAGCTACAGAAACTCAAACGGCAGTGGCGACTGCAACAGCAATTGCAAAAAACCGGAGCAGCATCAGCAGCAAGAGAAACTTCATGACGAGCAACAGCAGCCGCGCCACAGAGAACCACAAGACATCAGAACTAGCGTGTTATAGATGGCGGCAGCACGTGCCAGCAATACGACAAGCAGTGCCGTACCGGGTCAGCAACCGCAGTAGTGCCAGCAGTGTTGGCGGTAGTTGCATTGTGGTTGGGGCGGTGGTCGTGGTAGTGGTTGTGGCAGTGGCCGTAGTAGCGGTGGTAGCGGCGGTAGCGGCGGTAGTGGGGGGTAGTGGTGGTAGTGGTGGTAGTGGTGGTAGTGGTGGTAGTGGTGGTAGTGGTGGTAGTGGTGGTAGTATGTGGTAGTGGTGGTGGTGGTGGTAGTGGTGGTACAGTAATGGTGATAGTGGTGGTAATGGTGGTAGTGGTGCTAGTGGTGGTAGTGGTGGTGGCAGTGGTAGTGGTGGCGGTGGGTATAGTAGTCGTCGTCGTAGTTGTAGCCATACAAGTAGCAGAGCTGCAGTGGGCAGCGTTCGCATGTGCTCATTTGCTGCATCTGCTGCTGCTGATGCTGCTGCTGCCGCCGGTGGTGCCTTTGTCACTCTTCTTGTTGATGACGCTACTTCTGCTTTGTTGGTGGTGGCACTGCTGCCTTGGGACTGCAACTACTGATATCGCCAGGACGAGCCAGCACCCTAACCCTAAGCAATAAACTGAAGCTCCGACGCCCGGGGACTGATCACGCTCGGTTCCACCGTGGCTGTGGGCATCGACCGTAGAAGTTGCAGAGCCTGCTGCCAGTGGCCTGTGCGCCTGCAGTTTCCAGGTATTATTTAACTGAGTGCGAGTCAAGAAAACCTGAGTTTGACCTAACCCAGCCTTTTTACGTCCAGGTCTCTGACAACAACCGAGCTTTGTGTTCTGACTCTGCTTAAACACCAGAATTATGTTGGATTCGCATAGTTCCCACCCAAGTTCAGGTTTTGACCTGCCGGAATTCGGACCAGGTCAGCTCCTTCTTTTGGCAGTCGCTTCCAAAACAGCTGCCCCAGTCTGAGTCTCGGCATGATGCCAGTGCACAATACTTCAGCATGGATTCGCCAAAAACGTCCAAACTGGAGGTCCCAAACAAGCGACATTTGCCAAGTCGCTGGCAGGCCCCAATCGCGGCATTGTAGCCTGAGTCACGATCTGGAACTTGGCTGGAGCCTGTTCTAAAATATCGTGCGCGTGAATGATAGAAACCTCCACGCCAGGCCCTTCTAACAAATGCGAAGCCGCTGATCGAGTTCGCGGCTAAGGCGGCCCCAACCATGCTGAACCTTGCCGCTGGGATTCTCGGAGTTCCCTGTTGAGAATTGCGTCTCTGGTATGGTTTCACCACACACACACACAAGGTGGGTCCTACACCTTCAAAGCCACCTCAACGAGCTGCGTCAACACGATACTCCCTACCTGAGTTCTCAAGCCACTCCGTCTTTCTGCACCGACCTCTGCTCGACTGACTCTAAGGCCGCACAAGCACTCAATGCCGGGTGCCAGCTGTTTGTTGAAGACTGCTTCCAGGTGAGCGACAGCAGGTGTATCGCCCAAGGCCATCGTGAGGCCTAACAGTTCCGCTGCTCCGCTGGCTATGAGCTGAGACTATCCGACCGAAGCTCCGCAGGCCAGAGATGTTCCTCATCTAGACTGCATATGCCTTTTCCAGTTCGGCTACTGGGCACAATCCCCTGTTGGACCTGGCTGGTCGAATCCGTATACTCTCACCGGTCTTCAGTTGTGTAGTGAACTGAAGTTTCACATCATGCCTAAGCCCTCTGCATTCGAAGTTCGACGGGCCGACAGACTTAGGGTGTCATGGAATTTCAACAGATAGACACGGATCAAAACTGCCGCATCTTTTGTGGCGGCTTTGTCGCATCTACTACCTGTACACACTCTTCAGACATGTCAACTTCTGCGAGCGCAAATGGCATAAACATCCACGACCTGTCAAGCTTCGCGGCTTAGCACTTGGCACATGAAACCACAAGGTGCGCTGTGAAAACCCGAGGTTGCTGAGTCTCATGGCGTTTTAACCTGCAAGTCTGATCGGCGGAAGACTGAAGGCTCGTTACTGGCCTTCTGGCACGAGCTTATGCACGAGTTGAAGCTGATGACGTCGGGAGCACAGCTCTCATCCGGCAAGGCTTCAAAAATCGACAGCCTTGGGGCAGAGCAAAGCTCGAACTCACATTCGGCTCTGACGGATGCGAAAAATCATGGCACACGAAAGCACAGCAACAGTGCCTCCGGGAAACGACTCCTCCCAACGACCGGCCTTCTCCAAAGCGCTGATGGTGGCGTTGAAACCTTACCCGCTTCGAGTCTTGAGGCCGCGACTTCGGGAAATGTTCTGGGGCGTTCCAGAACGTCACCAGCCCCTACCGTAGCCAGACTGCCTGCCTGCCTGCCTGCCTGCCTGCCTGAGGTTCAAAACTGAACAAGCGCCTGAAGTCGTGAGAGACAGAGACAAAGAGACGAGAGGCAAAGAGAGAGATGGAGACAGAGAAACAGAGGGACAAAAGGACAGACAGCCAGGCAGGCACAGACAAACGCAATTCACCCACCACCAAGTGAATATTCTCGAACTCTCTACCAAATTCACAGGAATCCCGGCCAGATCAGGCCTTTCAGAGCTAGGATTTTGCAGGGATCCCATCAACACACCGCCTGAAAGAGCGTGTGAGTGGCCAGGACACTGATGACGCCGGGCCTGCCGAGCGAGCGCAGTGTCTAAGGGTTTGTTCTCGGGACCTGGCCTCACAATTAAACCCTCTTCGCCGACCTGAAAAAAGACCCTCTACTTGGGTGGTCCAATTCGGCCGCTCAGGATGCTTCAATCCATGCCAAGGCTTCTTTAGCGTTTAACAGGAGGGGCGGGCTCTTGGGCTCCGCCTCAGCTTTGCCTCGGGCATCACTGAGAACAGGCGCAGGGCTTGCCTGGAGCTGTCACAACAAGAGATGAAGGCCTGGGTTTTGATTATAATGGTTATAAAATTGTAAAAAGCAGACCTTGGTTTGATTATGATATAGTCTGAGTGTTGCTCGGGGAGGGCAGCCATTTGTGTAAGAGCTGCTCTTACACAATAAGAGCTGCTCTTTCACAAATGGCTGCTCCCCCCCCGAGCAACACTCAGAATATGTCTGAGATGCAGTTCGGTGCTCCAACCGGAAAGTGGCAGGGTCGTCCCGGTCTACAGACCGAAGGTTCTCGGAGGCTTAGAGATTGCAGGACGACCTATGGACAACAGCGTACCAACCAGATCATTAACACCGGGCTTAAAGAGCATGACACAGCCGCAGCTCGAAACCTTGAAGACCTTGCGCGAAACCCCTCAACCGCATAATTTGAAGCCCTCAACCTTGGCGAAGCTAAGCTGAGCACTGCCAAAGCTGCTCCTTGCCGAAGGCAAGGATCGCCGCGTGGACCTGTGGCTTGCAGCCAGAGGAGCCTTTTTCCCCCTCTCGCATTCTCAAGCATTAAAGATCTCGGCCCGGCATTCGGGCTTTGGACATTCTGGATATTCCAGGATTTGGGGCATCTCTAGGGCTTATAGGGCCTACAGGGGCCAAGAATGGCCTGAACCTGCGAGCGTAGGATTCAGTGCGAGGTTTCAAGGCTTTCGAACTCGACTGGTTCGGTACAATTCACCGGTTTGGGGCTGCAGGGTTGATGGTCTTTTTGCCTCCGGCTGTAGAGCTCTACAAACAGAGGAGCCAAAAATGCTTCGACTTTGGATCAGTGATGGGCCACTTCAAGCCGTAACTGATGTATGCAGATGCTGTCAGTGTAAGCGTTCCGGGTTCTGTCCTGTGCAGATACTGCAACTCAGCGGGCAACCGTCGCAGTACAGAACGTCAGTGCAGCATTTGCTGATTCGTGTGGCCGAATGCTTGATGAACTCAAGAGGGCCTGTAACCAACACAGGTCCTACAGAAAGCCTTGCATCAATCCTTCCTTGACATGAGGAGCCATAAAGCGAACAACACAACTTGTCGCTGCTAGGGGTGTTTGGACATGTTCCGGGTGTGGAGTGAGATTTTGCGGAGAATCCTAGAACTGGCTCTGCAGATAGGCCTGCCCTCGCAACGCTGTCTCCATCGAACACTCTGCCAAGGAGCATGTTTCTTTCTTAGCGGCAATGTCTTCGGGGCCTCACGAGCTCTGACAATATATGGGTCAGTGATAATGTGGAGCGGGCCCTCATCTTAAAGTCTTGCACTCTGGGCATATCCACAAATCAGCCCTAGCTTCGAAGCAAGATCCACGTACCACGCAAACTAACACGCCTCCCCACGACAGTAGAACCTTGACTCCCGGCTTCCTGGCAAGGATGCCAGGCCAGGTACAAAGACTCAAAGCCTCGCACGGTTCATCAGAAATCCTCAAAGAACACCCGCCTTGAGGAACTCTCCCAAACCTAAAGGTTTGGCAGTTGTGGCGCACTTGCAAGCCGCAAACGCAGAAGCCCAATGTGCTGCACTTCACGACTCGAACCCATTCCTGAACGCAAGAACACGTCAGAACAAAAACATAAACAACAACACACCGAGGCATGGGACATGCTCCTATTCTGCTCTATGGGCCTTAGGCATGCATAAGCCCAAGCACGGAGGCGACTTGTGGCCCAATTTCTGCATGCTAGAACCAAAGACAATGGCCTCGCCAGCCCGCACCAGGTCGAGCACATGGCAGAAAGCTCCTGGCCTCCTGTCTAAGTCTATTTAAACGTTTAAAGCCAGAGTCTCGGATTCCTACATGCGACGCGTCTGGTTTCCCTCCCTCCCTCCCTCCCTCGCCTTCTCTCTCGTTGTCTCTCTGCTTCTCTGTCTTTGTTCTATTCACGTGCACCCCATTTTGGAGTCAAGAGAGCTGTACAGACATGGCCTAAGCCTACTGCCCCGGCCAGGAGAGAGCGAAGACTGGTAACAACACCTCTGATCTCTCTGCCTTCGTCTCGCCCGCTGCGCAGTGCTCGTGCCGAGACGGACAATGGTTTCGAAAGGCGAAGACACCCAAAGACCACCAGTTCCGTCATAGAACATGAAAGCAGAACTGCATCGAATGATCGTCGCAACAGCTTTCTTGGCCAGGACACACTCTCAGCTCCAAGCTCGAAAAAACACATCTTGAATCACTAGCTCCGACGAACAAAACAAACAACACCTCTCTAAGACAAGTGTTGACACTATCCACCGGCGATTGTATTGAAATCCCTCTTCTCTCCAAGGCCTCTGCGCCAGTTCCTGCAGGGCCTGCAGGCCGGCAGTGTTGCGGGATCCTTAATTAAGGGAGGGTGTTCAAGGGTACAACCCAATAATCCCTTATTACCTTATTCTTCCTTGCTCCATAAGGCTCCCCAGGCTCCCTGCCTTTAGAACAGTAACGACAAGAACTAAGAATAACGACGAACGATGATGATAATGATACTGGTGCTGATAGTTCTGGATGACAACAGCAATGATAAGGGTACTTGTAATCAAGAAATGAGGTAGTGCAAATGACACGCATAGCAGGAGTAACTACTGATCTTGCAATATCATCCAAGCACCATCGTCGTCATCGTCAGTATCAGCAAAGTACGAGTCTGCCAACAACCCAAAAACAACGCAAACTACAATTGAATATGACAATAGCTATAACACGAAATCAAAACCCAGATGGCATGGTCGTCATGACAGGTTGCTCTGAGGATGAAACTCTCCGAGAATACAGTTGAGATTGTGCGAGGTTGCCATGCACAGACTTTGCCAGTCTATGTGCGGGGAGGGCTATGATTCGCTGTGCTTCTTGTGATCATCGGTCCGGGGGTCACTGTGGGATTGTTATGAAATTGAGGGCCGATACTTCGACCGCTGGTGCGATCAAGTTCCCATTAGATCGAGGTCGGGTTGAGTTGAGGTTGCACCACGTGCAGAACTCGACAAACTAGGTAGATTTCTAATCCCGCAGCAAATTCACAACCACAAGTCCATGAACTACACTGGCTAAGTCAAGAGCCTCACACATTGATCTGACAAAACCAAGAATTACAAACACCAGCACTCACACGCATGGCGCCATAATCGAAGATGCCACCGCAGCTACATAATCAGTTGCATGGCAAAGCTAAACGCAACCCGCATTTTTGGCTGCATTTGCTAAGATAACCACCAATGCACGCACCTCTTGCCACCACCACTGACTCGTATCACTACATCCACACACATGTTGAAGCTACCAGCGACATCTGTGTACTAAAGGGCTGAAAGGATGACCTCCAGGTTCATTCAACAAAAAACGGCGCATGGAGAACCTCTCTCACCCTTAGAGCTGCTTGAGCTGCCTGCATCCTCGATGGGTCCGTCAACCTACAGTTTCGGCAGCCACCCTTTCAACCTTTCAACGAGCAAAAGCCCTCTCCTAAAAAAACCTTCAGAATGGCCTTCTTGCCCTCGGCACTCCGTGCACGAAGAAGGCCGTCCCCCCAAGATGCCAGCGCCCGTTTAATACCTATTGGTAGGTTCTGGGCTGGGCTTTTCAGTTTGAGGCTCTGGGGTGTCAAGGTTTGGAAACTGAAAGTGTGGCGTGAAACACTGCCCAAAAGAAAGGCACGGCGTGGCCCTCCGGACGAACGGAATGTAGAGGATTGAATGCTTCCTTCTGACTCAACTGCGCGTCGTACGCACATAGAAACATACAAGCATGCATCCAAACGTGTGGCGTGTTTTATGTGTGGATTCGATATTGAACGCATGTCTGTACAGATATGTAGGTTTCCGTCATCTGCACACCCGGAAATGCTGGCATCGCACGCAGTGCAATGGCGTCATAGTTGTAAGCGTTATCCTTTCCCTTCTTTGCATTTGTTTGTTTCTACCTTGGAGACCATGCGGATTCCGCAGAGCAGGGAGGTCAATACTTACCAGGCATTTCGGGAAGAATTGCCGAAGAAATACATCCACAGACAGGCTTCAGCCGAAAGCCATAGGAGCGCAAAATCCACGACCGTGAAACCAAAACCCTTAGTCCCCCCCACTTCCTAACTCCGCGACCCAAGATCCCATCAACTGCGTGACCCAAGATCCCATCCCCAATATCCCCCCTGTGCTCCACAAGCGTCCATCCCGGGAGACTGAGGCGGAGAGCAGTTCATTCATGCCGGAACTCCCTTCAGGGCTTCAGGACTGCGTTCACGGGGCAGCGGGCCCGTAGGCAGTAGGCAGGGGAGAAGGTTCTATACTGAAGTCGAGGGCCTTTCCGGATTCCTCGAGCTTTCAGAACTCTGCGCTTTGTCGGGGTTTGGTTCGAAACCTCGCCTTCCCAGAACCCCAAAATCCTCAAGCCGTCGAGCCCAAACCACAGACCTCCACGCTCGCGAACGCGCGGCCGCCACCAAACAGGAGCCGCCGCATCCAGCAACGGGAACGAACTTTGGGGCTCATACTTGCAGTTCTTCGGGATCAAGGTTCACGGGTTGCAGGGAGCTTTTGGCTGTGCAGGTGTGAGCCTCGAGAGTTCATCTTCTGCCCTGCATGAACCGGTGCTGTCGCCACAACGGTTCAGCTCAGCTCGGTTCAGTTCAAGGTCTTTCTGGGGGTTTACCCTCACAGCTGAGCTGAAACACTTCGGAGAGTACGCAGACCGGTGCTTGAAGGCGCCTTGGGGCTTGAGCGATGAGCTTGTTTGTTCGGGGTGGCTGCTTGGCTGAAGCATTCCATGTAGGCCCTGTAGGCTTCTAACACGCACACATGGAGCACAACCAGCTCCGCACGCATACACGCCTACGCGAATGCATACCCTGAGCCAGATGCAGACAAATCAATAAAAGAGCCGCAGCAAGAGAGAGAGAGAGAGATTGAGATTTAGAGAGAGCGAGAGAGAGAGAGAGAGAGTGAGAGAGAGAGAGAGAGCGAGAGAGAGAGAGAGAGAGAGTGAGAGAGGGAGAGCGAGAGAGAGAAAGAGAGAGAGAGAGAGATAGAGGGAGGGAGGGGGAGAGGAAAGTAGGGAGGGAAATGTGACCAGAAATCAATTACTCTAACCACTCTTGGGAAGAAGCACGGAATCCCCCAACCCTGCATCACTGAATCGTAACCAACCCTAGACTTCAGAAACATCCATGCGGTCGAGAAGCAGCACAGAGAGAGACTCTGTAATTGCAATAACATCGCCGCCACGATCCTCGTCCGCTCCTGCTGCCAGCAGCTGCACTCACTCTGTCGGGATTGCGGGGCTTGATGTACGACACAATGTACGACTCACCACGTCTATTTAGAGGATCATGGGACTTAGTTATAAATAAAGTAACTAATTATAACAATAACTACTGATAACGCCATTAGGGTCGTGATCCAGAACCTAAACATCGATCAGGAGCTCCTTCGAGCTCTTCCTCTGGACCGCAGCACTTCGGCTGGTACTGTCCCATGGCTTCCCGGCGGTGAGGCCCAGAGCCGTAAACCTAAAACTCAAGCCACGGCTGAAAGGTGAACCGATGATAATACATCATTACATGTTTGTTTTCGCTTGCTCTTCCCGATAAAAAATTCTATCATGTAACCAAATCAGCCTTAGACTGGTTGCAATGATTTGATAACATTCTGGAAATATGCATTCGCGGGCGAACCTTGCTTTAAATCTCAACCTGAAAGAGCTGAAAGGGTTTGCCTGCGGACTCAGGCAATTTCATCGCAAAGCCAGCATCAGCTCGAGCTACACGATTGGTTCTGTTAGAAGAACGAGCGACTGGCAGTAAGTAACAGTTTATGCTCCGGTTTATGCAGGGTTGGACAAGTACTACTAACAGTGGCTCATTCTCCCTTTTCCTCCGGTGCAGTTCTACACTCGGAAATTTCTTCCTGCGCGACATGGACCTGCGGGCTTTCAATCCTAAGTACCTAAGCCCTAACACCTGAAATGCTAAACTCGAACCCTCAAGCCCCCTGGCCAGCAAGCACTGCTCTGACGTCGACCCTAGATTCGAAACCATTATCCAGCCCCAAATCCCCTAAACCCAAGCCCTCACATTCCAAACCTTCTCGCCTCAAAAGCGAAGCTTTTGCAGCATTACCAAAGCCGCCGAACCCTCGAAATCTTTCACCCTACCCTGAGACCCTGAGAGACCCAACCAGGAAACCCACGTGTCCACCAAAAAAAGGGGGAGTCCGGGCCCAAGTCCCTGCCGAAGGTTTGGGCTCTCACCTTCGCGAAAGGGCGGAGATGCGAAAAGATTGAGCTTGACACTTCGGTTCTGCAAAGGGCCTGGCTAGGAGTCTCGGGGCTCAGGGCATCAGCCTGTCTCGATGCTCACGTTAAGGAATTCTGAAAAGTGCTTTCTGGTCCCGGTGCCCGTTTGGTGTGATGGCTGCATGCTTCGTGAAGAGGTTTCACCACCCTCTCGGGGACTTCGATGCCGGGCCCGCAACATATTACGGCCTTTTCAACTTTGTTGAGGGCCACTTTCAGAACTCAGTCTGCAGTGAGAGCATCAGCAGCGAGAAATGCTCTGAAGCTGTCGTGTATCGGCTTTCTCAACCATGCCTTCGGGAGATCTCCCTGCTGCAACCGTGCGACGAGGAGTACCCTTGCTTTCAATCGAACGCACAGGGGTGCAGCATACTCATGATTGCGATGATGGGGAGGAAAACATGTTTAAGGTGATAAATCCGAAACGAACAAGGCACTGCACCCCAGCTCCACTACTGAAACATCAGTAGCAGAGAGGCCCCCTGCGTGTCCGCGGGCTAAACCAAAACTGATTGTTGTAAGCCTCAAAGCCCGCCCCTGCCGGCATCTTTAATACCCACCCAACTTCTTAGAGCCCCTCAGGACAATCTTGAACCTGACATCCTTGACGGCCTCAACCCCCACCTTGTGCGGTGAAAATCACTAGCCCGAAGTACTTTGATGCATCGAGCCATACTGGCCCAGGATCTTTTACTACCATGTTCCATCGCCAGGTTTACCATGAAAGCCTGCTGTTGATGCTTCAGGACTCTGGATCAGCGTCTGAGTGTGGCTCCTGCGCCTTAGCGTCACTCCACGCTCGGAGACTTTGTCACGGAGCATTCATGCAGCCCTTTCCAGGGAAGAGTTGATGACGAGTACACTCAAAAAACCAGTTTCAGAACAGCCGCGTGGACCCTCGGGTGCAAGTTGACAGCTCAGGTGGCTGATCCGGCCTCTGGACCTTTTGATCTCGGACTTATTGCTCAGACTTCTGGCTTTAAGGCCGTCTCCTCGTTTTGTTGCATGGCCCAAGTAGTGCAGTAGCGCCTAATCGTCTGGGACCCACTGCCACGGACCCGAACAGTCAACGTTGAGAAGAACCCAAACCGTTACAATAAAGCATAGCTCCCTTCGCGAAGGCTGGGTCATGGGTCAAGGCAGCCATAAACAGATTGCAGTTCCCCTGTGTCACCCAAGATCCGCAAGCTTCCCCTGTCGAAGCTTGTCACCGGTCTTGGACAGGGTCTTGAAGTATTCTGAGTCCAACAATGCAAGGTGCAGGCTCCGGGTCCAAAGGCTCAGATGATTCAGGGATCGGGAAGCTCCAATCTTGAAGCTACCGTCAAGGCCCTCTTGTTGCCGGTAGGTTGTTTGTTGCTCCAGCCGCCTGCTTAAAGTGCTGACTGCATCAAAGCCTGGAGAGAAAGCAAACCTGCACTACTGCGCCGTCGAAGGAACCCCTTGCCGGCCCACCCCATTAAATGGGCTCGACTTGCACCACTCGCGCCAACGCTACACACGGAGCACTGAAACCAAGCCCGGTGCCAAGAGGGCCTGCTTAAAAAGCCTGGGCGCCAGCCGGTCGTCCGCTCTTGCACTCCACTACAGACTCAAAGAGAGTCTAACTCTTCATGCAAGGGTATACAAACAACACTGATCGGACCTGGCAATGTACCTGAGATTTGGCAATGCCCGGACGTGGAAATATTCTGTGGTGCCTCGTGGTGAGAAACTTCGAACACAGACTAGACCCTGAATAAGAATCCCTAAACCTACACCCTAAACCCCAAAACTCCCCAAAACCCTCAAACCCTAAACCCTAGGCCCCAAAGCCCAAAGAACGGTGACAGTGAGGCTCCGGCACGGGAGCCGATCGACCGAGGCGGGTGCCCAGAGCAGACTAGTCGCTCCGTGTGGCAAGAAGACATACTAACTTACTACCGGGACAACCGGAAAGGTTGACAGTAACAGACACAAAAGCAAAGCCGGTTTACAGCGCAAGTGATACTGGCACGATTTAAACTCGACGACATGACGCTAAGACGACTGAGACGACCTCCTACTAAGCTTCTCCTCCTTCTCCTGTTGCTGCTGCCACTGCCACTGCCACGACTCTGTCAATAATATGAAGAATACTCATGGTACGAATAGTAATACTAATAACAATCATAATAAGAATATCCATAATCAAACTGAGGTTAGCAACCGTAATAGCAATGAATCAACTACTAAGATTGATCATAGTAATAAAAAAGACAAGTATCAACAATAACACGAATACTAATATCAATTAATAGTACTACTAATACTAATACTAATCCGAATACTAATTCTAATGCTCATACGCTACTACAAATAGAGCTAATCATTATCATGACATGATCACGATACTTATGATTGTAACTATCATGATCATGTGAAAGATGAAAATAAAAGGTGATGGTGATGATATTAATTTTTGGGTTAGTATTATCATTGTCATTGTTATTGCCATTTGTTGTTATTGTTGTTATTATTCCCCACCCTCGGTGTGGGGTTGTTAGATTTTAAAATCAGCTATTACTCCTCGCCCGGTCCCTGAGACAAGGTCCTTGGAGTGCCCAACCCCAGAGACTACCGTGAGACTCCCTGCAATGCCCAAACCCAGAGACTACCGTGAGACTCCCTGGAGTGCCCAACCCCAGAGACTACCGTGAGACTCCCTGGAGTGCCCAACTCCAGAGACTACCGTGAGACTCCCTGACATTATCGTACAATATCGTACAATATACAGTAGATCTTGTTTTGTAGTTTATTATATTGTCTGGTATGCTATATTGTTATTATACTAGATAGCAAAGTATTGCAGTATGTGGAATTCATCACCCTCGGTGAGGGGTGGTTAGATTTTAAAGTCTGCTAGTACTCCTCGCGTCTCCCGGCACCCACCCCGTCCCCCAACCCCAGAGACTACCCTGTGACTCCCTGGAGTGCCCAACCCTGGAGAGCCCAATCCAAGAGACCACCCTAAGACTCCCTGGGAGTGCCCAACCCCAGAGACCTGCAAAGTCCTTATTGGTAGGGTGGGGATGTTCGAAGTAAAATAAATATTACTACTTACTATTCATCTATATTATGATGCTCCGTCTGCTGCTGCAAGATTTTCAAAAGCGAATCCACGAAACTGAGTAATAAAGTAAACGGCACTAGCGAAACCAGAAGCCCTGCTAGTGGGTGTGAACGAAGACGAAGACAAGGAGTTGGCTCGCAGCTGCATAAACCGGAGAACAGTTGAATGCCTTACAGTACAGATGATCGGGCTGCTGCAAATAGCACACGAGCGCACGGTACTAGGGCACAGTGCTCCACTCAAGACGTCAACTTGGACAACCTCAGGCATGCGGAGGGCTTAGCAGGGGGGTATCCGAGGGGGTTCTTAAGCCACAGACATACAAGAGAAATAGGCATCCTCTATGTGACGACATGCCACCACCACAAAACATCCGATGTCACAGCCTGGCAACACCACAAGACCGGAGATGCAAAATGAATGCTACCTTTCTGGAATGTCTGCGAGCAGCTAAACTCCTCTGAAATTTTACTGCGAACCCCCGACGCCTCTAAACCGGTTGAGAAAAGAGTACACTCGCAACAGCTGCTCCAGAGTCAAGCGCTAAAGATAGAATCCGATGGACCCAGCCCAAATTTCCGACCGAAACCGAGAAATCACAGAGCCCTATTAAACCTCCAGGTCGCACCTCAGAGGCTGTTCTTGCTTCGCAAAGGGAAAGAGCCAACCTCTTGACCTGGAGCTCCAGGCTGTGATAATACTCATACGAATACTTATCAGTTATCATAGCCATTCTCATGATATGATAACTCCTCGAATTGCAATGCCATGCTCAAAAACTCCCCTGTTTCCAGAAAGCCTTCGTTGCAGCAGTTGCAGCTGCCCAAGCTGAGC
Source organism: Symbiodinium sp. clade A Y106 (assembly GCA_003297005.1). Classification (NCBI taxonomy): domain Eukaryota; class Dinophyceae; order Suessiales; family Symbiodiniaceae; genus Symbiodinium; species Symbiodinium sp. clade A. The sequence continues at coordinate 31,176 of BGNK01005812.1, forward strand.
AACTGCTGTTAGCGTGCGAAGCTACAAGTTTGCATCAACTTCAAAAGCCAAACTCCCAGCCAGCAACCACTGCCACCCAACAGGGCCGGGCCACGAGAAAAGACGGCAAGGTTGTGCAGCCTGGGCTCCACAGGTCCGGGGATTTTGTCGCTTGAGTCTGGGAGCCGCAAACACTGCATGCAAGAACCCCCGACTCTGACACTGCAGGTGTTCGTACCGCCTCGATTCATCAAGCGTACACTATCCTGGGAAGCATCCATGAAACTGCCGACACGGTGAAGCTTGGGCAAGAAAGCCGGTGAATAAGGCATCTTGAAACCTACCACCAGTAGCGATGAGCCAGGCTAACGAAGAGGACTGCTCGCAGTCCCTGATCAGATCGACAGTTCTGGAATCTCAGCACCTCGAGGGCCCTGGCAGCGAAACCCTTGGCCTACACGTCCAGCAATCCCCAGACCCTGAAAAGCTCAAACCCCATTCTTCTCACGCTGCTGGGATACATGAACCTCCATGTTTTGCCGTGTGGTCCTCTGTCCCGTGGCTCTTAGCCTAGATCGACTTTTCGAAATATTACTGTCGTGATTCGTGCTCTTCGTTGATCCCTTTCTGGTGTCCATGGGGTTTCATGCCGTCGCATCGTCAATCCTGGGCGGTTCCTGTACCCTGAAGGTTCCGTGATTGACACGATCCGCCTTATAGCATAGTGGGGTTGCAATTCTTTTCCAATGTTCGGCGAAGACCAGGAACCCTTCCAACCACAGCCATGAGGCTGGAGGGCCGAGGCTTTCCGGAACTGCGCCCGGAGGTTGTCGTCTTGAGGGGCGTCCTTCGGCAGTCTTGATTGCTGGTCTTATCCATTCTTGAGGAAAGCTTCCCACTACTTTTTCTAAAGTCCTTATTTTGATGGGGCTAACAAATGCGACGTTGCAAACGACGACGATGGCCTAAGACGGCCATGGCACTTTCCGCCCTAAAAACTGCCGTTGCTTGTTGCTCGCTGCCAGACATTTCCCGACTGAGCACAGGGTGTGAAGGCTATTGAGAGTGCAGAATGATGGAACACTCAGGGCTCAGCATGTGCTATGGTCTGGACCGTAGAACTCTCAGTCTGCGCCCGCTCTATCAGCCATACCGCATGTGCAAACGCAGAAGTAGACACGAAGCGCGGTGCAGTGGTAAACAACAACTGGAAGCTTCAGTCCTGCCTGCTCCAGCCTGATATCCAAAGCCTTCGAACCCGACTTGCGAAACCCTGGACAGCCCAGGATTCAGGTCCCGAAGCCCGAATCCCCTAAGCGGAGGCCTTGTCGAGCTTGCGTGATAAGCTCTCCAGCTCGCGCTGCAGCTTGCTTAAATCCTTGGTCTGGCTTCAGTCTGTATCTCTGCGTCTACGTGTATGTTTGTATTCGCGAAAAAATCTAGATCTACTTTCATATCTATTCTGTACAGACATACATACATGCATACATATATATATATAGCTCTTTCTCTCTCTCTCTCTCTCTCCCTCTCTCTGTGCGTGGGTGTGTATAAACGTATATGCAACGTATATGCATATGTACATGTATATTTATTCGTATCTTCATATATGTGTGTATATGTAGGTATGTTTGCTTTACACACTAACAAGAATCATAACTTCAACCCATTCAAGTCGGCCCAGGAACTGCGCGCATGGCGACCTGGTCAATCGCACGTGCTGGTCCTGGGCAGTTGAGGATTTCTTGTGACACGTGCCAGCTACATACCTTTTAGGTTCTCAGATTCGAGCAGCCCCTCCTTACATCATGGGGAATGCCGTCCAACAGGAAAGCCTAGGTACTAATCCCTGCTCACGACAGGAACAGCGTAAAACAACCCCGTTAGACAGCGTCGTGAACATGAGAGCTTAAACACGACTCAGCTTGGTCGGCTGCTTCTCGGCGGCTGGATGCAGAAAAAACACATGCCGCATCCGAGACGAGTTGACAAGACACGATGCAATGCAGCAGCAAGTGAGCTACGCATACTAAGATGCTCGTGCCTGCGATCTGCCTTTGTCTATACCCTCTCACACTCAGAGTGCCCAAATAAAGTTCAATGAATACACGTCAAATCAACTCAAGGAGGTGTCGGTGTCCAACCTTTGTCCTCCTAAACCGGTCACAAACCCTATCAACACGACGAATGAAACTACAGCCTACGTCACAGCGTTCTTCGGCAGGCTCTTAGCCCGGTATGAAAATCCCTCAAAACATCCGGGCCACCTTTGCAGCGTAAGATCCCATCCTCGGCCACGCCAGGGATGAGGGCGTGGGGCTGGACTTCGGAGCTCTTGGGTTTGTTGTCGCTGCTCGGCTCTGCCGGTTCTGGACTTCGAAGGCTGCAGGGCCAAGCAGTTGCGGTGCTGTCTGAATCTGACGCTTTGAAACGCATCGGTCGACATTGGCTCCAGCGTTCTTGGGAGCATTCAAGCAAGAGCAGCTTTCGGGCTGGCACCCCGGAGTCTCGGTCTAGATCTCTCGGAACAAAGAGCAAAACACTCCGTGAAGCCCCCGTTGGTCATGAGAGGCTTAGCAGCAAGGATGACGACTGAATCATGAGGGCTTGTAAACAAACTCTCGAAGTCTAGCCCGAGTCGGAATGATAAACCGAACCGACGGCCGTGCGAATTTGTATGCTTGCTCAGGCGCTATAAATTCTTCGAGGGTAACCTCACCATCGCCATTGTCCTGAGAAAGGCTGAGCTACTACAATTTTGCTAATGTGGTCTCCTGATTATAAACCCCCCCCCCAAACAACCAGACCCCCCGCAATAGTAACGGGGGGGC
>BGNK01005813.1:0-13764 GCA_003297005.1 Symbiodinium sp. clade A Y106
GCCTCCAAGGGTTGGGGGCCCCCACTGCAAATGGACAAGGTTGCCCCCCCCAACCTTGCAAATGGACAAGGGTTGGGGGCCTCGTTGGGGGCCCCCCCAACCCCGATTTGCAAATGGACAAGGTTGGGGCCCAACCCTTCACCACTCCCCCCCCAACCCTTCACGACTTGCAAATTGCCCCACCCTTCACGACTTGCAAATGGACAAGGGTTGGGGGCCCCCCAACCCTTCACGACTTGACAAGGCTTGGCCCCCCTCAACCTTTCGCGATTTGGGGTGACTCCCCAAATAAACTTTACCGCTTCAACATACGTTTCCAAGCCGACCAGGCGCCTTGTCCGCAGTTATGACAGGGCCCTTCGGCCCATACCCCAACGCAAACCTCAAATTGTGTTTGGACAAGCATTGGGGCCTCCAAACCATCGAACGCTTGAGCATATTTTTCAGGGGACTGGGAGCGTCTCCACAGATCGAAATATCAATGACAAGCTTTTCGTCCCAGAATGTACGCTAGAGCAAGCTTTAAATTTTGCTTGAACAGGGATTCGAGGCCAAAGGTCGAAAAATCCATGACAGGCCCTTCGGCCTAGAACGTACCCCAACGCAAACCTCAAATTTTGATTGGACAAGCATTGGGGCCTCCAAACCGTCGAATGCTTGAACATATTTCCAAGTCGACCGGGAGCCCCTCCACAGATCGAACTATCAATCACAGGGCCCTTCGGCTCAGATTGTACGTGCCCCAGCGCAAACCCTAAATTTTGCTTGGACAAGGATTCGAGGCCATCGACAAATCAATGACAGGGCCCTTCGGCCCAGAACGTACCCCAACGCAAACCTTAAATTTTGTTTGCATTGAACACATTTCCAAGGGGACCCGGAGCCCATCCACAGAATGAAATAGTAATATCAATGACNGGCCCAGAACGTACCCCAACGCAAACCTTAAATTTTGTTTGCATTGAACACATTTCCAAGGGGACCCGGAGCCCATCCACAGAATGAAATAGTAATATCAATGACAGGGCCCTTCGGCCCTGAGTGTACCCCATTGCAACTGCAAGCGAGTTCCACAAATCCGAATATCAGTGACAAGGCCTTAACCTGCTGTTTGCCACGTGCATGTCTGCGAACTTCGCTTTAACTGAAGGTATTGGCTTGGATTTCGGCTGGCTCCGATTTGGCTCGCTGTGAGTTGTGCGCGGGTGGTCTTGGGGTGGGTATGTCTTTACACTACAGCGTGCTAATCAGCGCGCGATCTGTGGAGCACACCCAAAACCCTAAACCCCATGCGAAGCAGGTGCCAATTCACCACCAAAGCCTTTCGAGTCTCCCGGGAGCGGCCGGCCAAAGCCTTCAAAGCTCGAGACTGTAGGGTTTAGGGGTTTAGGGGTTTAGGGGTTTAGGGTTTAGGGTTTAGGGTTTTGGGGTTTAGGGTTTAGGGTTTAGGGGTTTGGGGTTTAGGGTTTAGGGGTTTAGGGTTTAGGGTTTAGGGTTTACCATGAAGATTGCCCAAGGCCTTCCACAAATCTTCTCATCCACTTTTCAGAATCCCAAATCCCAAAGCCCCGAACACCTATATTCTATATGCCCAGGTAGCTTTACACTTCAGAAGTAGTTAGCATCCTAATCAGGGTACGTATAGCTTATAAACCACACGTAAAGATCTCCAAGAGCCTTCGAAATTCCATGGAACCCCGTGCAAATCCTTATAAGCCCGGGCTGAGCAGTACTTAAGCCCAAACCGTCGCCCAAACCCTCAACAATAAGTCAGGATCCTGTAGCCCATACCTAAAGGCCTAAACCCCATCAGCCCTAAAGCCCTAGACCCCAAAGCCCTAAACCATTATCGAATCCGGTAGAACCCTGAAAAGCAAGCTTTAAAGACCCTTCAAAAGTTAGAGACCCCCAAGCCTTCAAAACCCTTGTGCAAATCCTGCTACACACAGTAATAATGAACCCCAAGCCCTAAACCCCAGAGCCCTAACCCTTTTGAACCCTAACCCCGCTTCCCTACGTAAGCCCTAAACCCCATAAGCCCTAACCCCCAAACCCCTTAGGACCCCGAAACCCCAAAACCTTAAACCCCTAAGCCCAAAACCCCATGAGCCGTAACCCTAAACTCCTAAACACTTGTCGAGCCCTTAAAGAATCCTTGAAGGGAACCCTTACAGAGCGCTTAAAGGGAACACGTAAAGACTCCTATATACTTGCAGGTTCATGGCTAGTTATAAGCGTGGTTATAAGTAGGGCAACTGTGCTTACAACCCATATTAGAGGACTTATACCCCCTCTTACAAGTACCCTGAACCCTAAATCCTAAACCCCATAGATCCCTAAGAGGAACCCCATGAACCTCCAAGCAAGGCCCTAAGCGTCCGAGGCTGGTGGGGATGACGGGCACCGGAAGCTCCGGAGGTCCTAAAGAGATCGAGGCCATGGCTCCCCGGCTCCACTTTTGAAAGAGAGGGGGGGGGGGGGGGGTAGTGGCCGACTTAAGGAGGGTTTAGCATGTTTAAGGGTTTGTATATTTTTCTAACTTTCTTTATGGCGGTTTCAGAAGGATTTCGATTCATCCATAGCGGTTGATGGTTGAGGGCTGCCAGGGTTGGACTGCAGGTGAGATTTAGGATCCTCCGTTTTGGGTGGGAGGTTCCCCTACACCATAAACCGCCCTAAACCCCGCTGAGGGTCTTCTTGCTGCGCGCTTTTCCTTTATGGGGTGGCAATGCCGTAAGCAGGCAGAAAAGGAGTACACAGAAAAGTCCAAAGGCCTCTTCGGAAGCAAGCTTTAACGGCCTAGAGATGGATTGAGCAACGCTGAGACCTAAACCCTAAACCGAAAGCTCAGGTGTCCGCAATCCACGGGACCTGCTGCAGCGACAGCTCTGAGGTGTGGCTCTCGGCATCTGGAGGGGGTATTTGGCAACAAAGTACCTTTTCCTCCATAAACTCCATAAGCCCTGAACGGTTCAATTAGTGAATTAGTGTGTTTCGGAATTAGGAATGGTAGCAAAAATGTTATTTATTGAGGACCCCACATGATCATGCTGCAGGTTTGGGCTGGCGACTAGGGTTCCCTAGTAGCTAGGTCGAGCTGCCTAGCTCGCAGCGCCTTAGGCACCAGCAGCCGAAACTGTACCCTTGGACCCTACACCCTAAACCCTACACCCCTAAACCCTAAACCGTACACCCTAAACCCTAAACTCCTAAACCCCTAAACCCTAAACTCCTAAACCCCTAAACCCTAAACTCCTAAACCCCTAAACCCTAAACTCCTAAACCCCTAAACCCTACACCCTGTTGCTTCGGCTTCTGGCCCGGCGGCCCAGGTCTTCACGATCCGTACCCCGATCAACGAAAGCAGCGGGAGCATCGGCTTTGAAGCTTTTGGGGTTTAGGGGTTTAGGGGTTCAGGGGTTTAGGTTTGGAGTTTCGGGTTGAGGGTTGAGCGTTTAGGCTTTACAGGCCCTCCCGCTTTCCCACGGCGAGGAACCAACTCTATGGTTTTCTGCGGGCAGGCCGCCCGGCGAAGGCCGGGTTGGCCGCGTTCAGGGTTCAGGGCTTTGGGCTTCCAGGGTTCTAGTTTAGGGTTTGGGGTTTAGGGTTTAGGGTTTAGGGGTTTAGGGTAGGGTTCAGGGCTTTGGCCTTCGAGGGTTTCCAGGACTTCAGGGGTTCTAATTGTAGGGTTTGGATTTCAAGCATCTCTATTGGTCCGTCAATGCACGCACTGAAATGTACCACCGCGTGCTTTATGCATGTATGCTTTGGATGTGCGCATGTCCTGTATTTCCGGATGCTAGTTTAAGCGCGGTTCAGATTAAGGGTGCAGTTTACACGACCGCCGTTGCTCGTAGTTTTTTGGGATAATCAATCTACTTGCGCTCTATAGCCTAAGTCTAAACCCTGGTCCTCCAAATTCAAAGCCCCAAAACATACCAAAACCCCAAAATCCTAAACCCAAAACTCGAAGCAGTTGTCTGGAGACCTTCCCTAAGCAGGCCGGGGCGCTGAAAGAGGCACTGGCGGCCAGCGCCGAGGTGTTTTCGGGATCGGATACGCCCTGAAGCCCCAAGCCCAAGACCCGAACACGAAACCCCAAATCCCCTTAGGGTTTAGGGTTTAGGGAACCTAATATAGGGGCCTAAATCCTTACCTATACTACTTTAAGGGCTCTTTATTACATAAGGGGCCCCGAAACCCTAGTCTAATTATTAAGGCCCCCTATATTACGCCCTCATAACCCCCAGGGCCCCAACACTCAAACCTTACACCTCCAAAGCCTTGCATCAGAGTTTTTCTTTCATGCGCCTTGGTGTCACGATGTTGTCTGGATTCCTGGCGTTCCTTTTGAGGTCCTATAAAGCCCTTATCAAACATTGCAAACCCTCACAGGACCATGCAAAATCGCAAAAAACAGTCCTGCAAAACACTGTATATACTCCCCGCAAGACCCTCTAATAAGAAAACCTTGTCGGACTTCTTTGCTTCAGTTCCCACCTGATTGGAAGGGCAGCTTCTGAGGTTTGGGTTTTTCGGGTTTAGGGCCCCTAAGACCTTTAGGGCTCGGAGTTTCAGGGGCAGGGGTTAGGGTGCTTTTTGGTCTTTGCAGAGCTGGCGTTTAGGATTTCAGGTGCTCGATAGTATGTTTCGACTTGAGACCAGGGCAATTCTAGCGGAACCAATTACCACCAAGTCTTTCGAACGCCCATGGGCCGCCCATTTTTGAGGGAACGGAGGCGCTGATTTCTGCGACCTTTCCTAGTGAGTAGATGCTTGATCGACCGACCGATGTCCGAGTATATCGCAGCCGGAATAATGAGTAGTACTATTGTGAAGGGCTCCTTTGTCTTCTTTCTTATAGTACAATATGCTCCCAGACCCTTTCGAATAATTAAGTCAACCCTAAACCCTAAACCCTAGACCCTAAACCCTAAACCCTAAACCGTGGTCTTCTTTCTTATAGTACAATATGCTCCCAGACCCTTTCGAATAATTAAGTCACCTGCGTTATTTGCTTTGGTCGGGTCTCGAGTTATTGGCCTCAGGGTTCGTTGCTCAAAGAGGTTTCCATTTTCGGAGTTCAAGGCTGAGGGCCTTCTGATGGATGGTCTAGAGTCTGCAATTGTACGGTGTTGGGGCGGTTTGAGAGTTGAGGGTTGCGGTTGTAGGTTTGCGTGCGGAGGCAGTCAATGCTGACTTCCCAGCCGATTCGTGGGGTGCCAAGCTGTCCGAAGAACCAGGGGGGTCACTCACAGGTCGGCATACGAAAGATTCTTGCTTATGTTTTTTGCGTATAAGGGTGGGCTGGCTTCCCGGATACATTCGCATAGCTAGTAGTTGTGACGGACCCAAGGTGTCGTAGTTGTTGCTTGGGAGTCAGGAGACAGGTGCTAAGCGCAAACTGGTGTTTGAGAAGTACAAGCTGCTGCCCAATTCAATGACACATCTTCTAGGTCTCAGCCGCTGGACAGAATAGTACAGTAGTTACTACTTATACCAATACTATTCCTTAAGTTTCCCTTAGTACACGATACTGCCCCCTGTATTATGCTCGATCCTGGCTTGCCTCTGGTGCACCAGGTGTGCCAAAGCCCACGAGTGTTCTCCCTCGCTGCACACTTGATCCTTAAAGCCGAACCTCAAGCCCTAAATCCCAAAACTGAAACCCAGCTGAAACGCCTCCGCCTAGCAGCTCTCTCAAGGCTTGGGGAAAAGATCCGGTTCGACTTCGCTCGCAGGGTGGTTTTCGCCTACCAAGATTGGCCGAAGGCGAGACCGACAATGGCACACGCTCGGTGTTCCTTAGGAGTCACTTTCATGATTATTTAAATACGTACATTGTAAGGTCAATCCACATTTGCTATGCACCGTGTGACATTTGGGGGTTTCCGAAAATAGGGGACCCTAATATAGTACCTTAAATAGTAGGATCCTTATTAGAAGGACCACCAAAATAAGGTACCTCTAATTTTCGGAAACTCTCATATGATTTTATGTCAGGTCTAAGGGGCTTTTCGCATGAGACGGTGCGCCTTGATGTGTCACCCCCCCCCCGCCACATCCCTTGAGCCCTAACCTCCAGGAATTCGAGAGTTCGTGTTTCAAGAAAAGGTGACGAATCATTTGCAAGCCCTAGGCTTCAATGTCGTAAAGATCCCTGAGTAGCCAGATATGATTTTTCTGCCTCTCGATAGGCTGGTTTTGTTAGTCTTTGGGTTGTTGGGCGATTTTAGGCCTTCAGCGAAGCCCTGACCGCTGAATTTCTGATGACCCGCCACTCAAGATTCCAGACAACCAAGGTTCGTGGTTTAGGGTCTTTGAGAGGGTGTACGGCTTGCTGTTTGTGGTTGAGATGATCTGAACGCAATTTCCATTTTACGGTTCAGAGGGATTTGTTACATACCTCTGATCTTACAATAAACAGGGAGTCACGTGCATGTACCTCCAGCTTTTACCTCCAGCTTTCTCAGCTTTGCAAGCTTGCACTTTGATGGGCTGAAGCCGGTTCTGTCTTCTCTACGACATTGTCTTGTTTTGGTTTTTGACGGTGGTGATGTTAGTGATATCCTTACCATAAATGTTAGTGGAAATTATTGTTACTCTTCTTATCCTTACGATCAGTAGTATCAGTTGTCGTAGCGGTAGTAGTTGCGAAGCTGGACGTTCACTGCCAGGTGTAGCAGAATGCCCTTCGAGGTGTACGCCCGGCGCTGCGCATGAGCCATTTGAGAAGCTCAGACGTCCCAGTGTCGGCTCCACTGGCGAGCCAGAGTTTTGCGGTTCTAGGTTCTCTTTGTGGTTTAGGGTCTAGAGTTTAGGGTTTAGGGTTTTAGGGTCTTCAGCGGCCTGAGGTCGCAGATTGGTTGTGTTTGTATGTTGACATCAGTTATGAGGTTCTCCCTCGTGTTCTCGTGCAGTGCTGCCTTTTTAAAACTGCACGAGAGATCGAGGGGGGCTGTTCTGAAGGGGGGCATTCCTCATAATTAAGATGTCTGTGTTAACTGTTTCTTCCACAAAGGAGGTTCAACGGGATTAACATTTGGAACAGCCTTCACAATTTCTTCGACCAGTTTATGCAACCTGCAAAGTCATCTGGAGAACAAGGTGAAAAAGAGTCTGCACCGTCGCCAATATGGCCGAACGTTTGCACGATCCCAGAGTAGTTGCAAACCAGGAGGCTTGAGACCACTCAACCCTAAACTCACGGTCTAGAGAACCCTAAGTTGCTCCAAGGCTTGAGACTGTCCGAGGTTTCGGGGTTCGCCGATGTCTCGAACCTTCAACCCGACACCCGACACGCATAAATTCAACGTCCCATGGATCCCAGATCCTACGGTAGGGGCCCAAATAATCCTTATAATATCATAGTACAATATACCACCAAACCCTATTCTAATTACTAAGGCCTCTATACTAACCCCTAACTCTGCATCTACAGACCCGCAGACGACGACCCTAAACCATAAACCCTAAGCCTGAAAACTCCAACCCCTAAAACCCTAAACCTCCGAACTCTAAACCTTCATTGTCATAGGGCCCTTATGAAGCCCTCAATAGAACCCTTCAAATGGAAGCCTATCAAGGCTCTATACGGAAACCCCTAACTCCCAAACCCTAAACCCTTATAGATCCCTTACAGAACCCCTTAAGGATCCCTGTAAGGAGCTCTGTAAGGCATAGAACCGCCTAAACCTTTACGGATCCCTCATAGAACGCATTAAGGAACCCTTGTAGATCCCTTATAGAACCCCTTAGGGGTTCCCTTCAAGGTCCCCTTTAAGGAAACCCCAAGAAACTCCCAAGGCTACGAACCCCTTGAGGATCCCTTTAAGGAGCCCTATAAGGTATAGAACTCCCTGAACCCTTACGGATCCCTCATAGAACGCCTTGGGAAACCCCAGGAAGGCTGGGAAGGCCCCATAGAACCCCCTACCCCTTAAGAGGCAGCCTCCCGCCGCTGCGCTACAGAAACCTCCGCTGGAGGGCTCTGGCCTCGAGTTTTGCTTTTAGGGTTTAGGGTTCGTTTAGGTTTAGGGTTTAGGGTTTAAATTTAGGGTTTAGGGTTTAGGGGTTTGGGTTTAGAGTTAGTTTACGCTTAGTTCAGGGTTTAGGGTTAGTAGAGGGTTTAGGGTTTGGGGGTTAAACTTAGGGTTTAGTTTCGGATTTAGGGTTTAGAGGTTTGGGTGTAGTTTAGGGTTTGGGTTTAATTTAGGGTTTGGGGTTCGTTTAGGGTTTAGGGTTAGTTTAGGGTTTAGGGTTAGTCTGGGGTTTAGGGTTCGTTTGGGGTTTAGGGATTAGGGTTTAGTTTAGGTGTTAGAGTTAGTTTACGGTTTAGGGGTTAGGGTTTAGTATAGGGTTTAGGGTTTAGGGTTTAGTTTAGGGTTTAAGGCTTAGGGTTTAAGGCTTAGGGTTTAGAGTTTAGGCTGGACAGTGCTGTTCCAGGGGTTTTAGGATTTGAAAGGTGGTTTGTTTGTGGTCGATCGGAAGAGCTTTGCAGGGTTGGGCAAGGTTTGATTTTTACAGAGGTGTATTCGGTTTCATAGGCTTTCTTGTGAAGGGTTATATACGGGGTATAAGGGTTTCAGAGCTCCGGGTCGGGTTCAGGGCTTTAAGGGTGTGGGGTTGAGGATGGCTTAGAATTTGCTTTCATGATTCAGGATGCCGTTTTCGGGATGTCGTCTAGCTATGTGTTCGTCAAGGTGTTCGAGCCAAGGGTGGTCGGGCTCGAGGGAGTTTCGGGGTTCTGCTTCGGTTTTGGGAGTTTCGGGGTTCGGGGTGTATCTCCTTGGGCCTCTAAACTCTAAACCGTAGCCATGGGAAGGGCATGTCGCTTTCCTTTGAGCATGATGCAGATTCCTTTTCAGCATTTCACTTCCACTGCGCTTCGTATACATCACCATGTCACCGCTGCGGCTTCTCCTCCCGCGTCTCCTCCTCCGACTTCTGCTGTAGGCTGCTGTGAATTCTTATTGTTAGTTTTTTGTTCTGTTGCTGCTTGCTACTGCAGCTGCTGCTGCCACTATTGCTGCTACTTCTATTACTCCTCCTGCTGCTGTGCTGATGCACTGCTGCTACTGCCACAACTGCGACTACTGCCACGATTGCTGCTACTGGAACCGAAAATGCGACTGTGACAGCAACTACGCGAAGCCGAAATCCAGGGCCTCAAAACAACTAAGCCCGAAAGCCAAGACCCTAAGCCACAACCCCCCCCCTCCCCCCCTCCTTAAACCAAACCCCCCTAAACACCCTGATCCTTTAAAATTATAGTATAATATTCCCCAAGACCCCATTCTAACTATTAAGGCCCCTATATCATATACCCTTATTATAGATCCCTTATAGAACCGTTTAAAGGAGCCCTATTCTAGTTATTAAGGCCCCTATGTTAAACACACCCTGATCCCCAAAACCTCAAGTGCTGCGCAGGCCTGGAGTCGAATGCAGCCCAGGTGCAGCAGTGGGTTCTGGGGTTTAGGGTTTAGGGTTTAGGGGAAGGGTTCCTTTGTCATTTGTGGTCAGGGTTTATTACCGTAAGCTGCTATGACAGGCATTTGAGAGGGTTGTGGGTTCTTATGACAAACCCTAATATGGGATTTACAGGGATCCTGCAACAACTGGGTGTTGGTAGGTTCCGGTAGGGTTCCCTTACGGCCCCTACATGAAGTGATCTTCAAGTCGAAGCGAAGGCCAACGGCCTCCTGGAAGCTCCCAAGGAGGAGCCCCGCAGTGAGAGCAAGGACGGGCTGCGAGGTCTCTTCAAAGGTTACTTTATTGACGGATCCTCTTCCTTTAAAGGTTCCTGTAAGGGTTCCTTTGAAGATTCCTTTCTGGGTTCATTTCAGGGGTAGTATCATAGTTCGATAAGGTAAGGATTTCGGGCTTGAGGATTTAGGGGTCAGGGTTCAGCATTGGGGGGTTTCCAGGGTGTAGGATTTAGGTATTCAGGGACTTTCTTGGGGTTAGGATCTAAGAGTTTTGACTGTAGGGTTTCAGGGCCCAGGGCCTTGGGGGTTTCAGGGTTAGATGAAAAGGTATTTCGGGTGTTGTGGATTAAGGTTTAGGGTTTAGGGTTTAGGGTCTGGCAAAACTGCTCGACCCTACCCATTATGTAACAAGGGCTCCTGGCGACATGAGCGCACGCGAAAACAGGACTTACGGGGCTGAGCTTTGCAGGGCTAACCCATGCCCACGATCCTAGAGCTTCCCAAACATTGCAAGACATGTTTCATCTAAACCCAAAACCCTATAGAAACCTTATAGGAACCCTTAAAGGAACCCTTATGGATCCCTTTAAAGGAGCCCTAACCCCTAGACCGACCCTGAACCCCAACGCCTCAACCGCAAAGCCGGCCAAAACCCAGACTGATATCATCTCTTTGTCCGTGAGGCTGTCCCAGCAGATCCTGTGGCTGAAGAACCAGGTCCCTGGCAGCATTTTCATGCGACCATGTTTACAATCAGTATTAATATAGGGGCCTTAATAATCAGAATAGGGTTTGGGGTATAATATGCCATATTTTAGTACAGAAGGCCCCCAAACCCCATATTATCACCTTCCTTCGCTGTCACATCACCGTCGTTTCCCTCGCTGTCATCATCACCGTCGTTGTCAGGAGAGGCAGATAAGATGTCAACAGCAGTGTATGGGCTGCCATGGGCTTTGCCGGGTTTCGCGTGATAGGCCAGGCTCACACTGGTTTGGAGGAACTATCCCCTAGACACCGTGTACGTCCATTTACAGACGTGTACAAACAAACCAATTTAAGCTTCCGTCCGGGCTCAATGCTTCACCGTGAACTGTTCTTGTGTGGTTCGAGGCACTTGCGACTCGATTCAATGTAGGCGCACTAATTTCTGTACTCGTCGCACGCCCAAAAAATTTCTTGCCTTCCTAAACCCTAAACCCCAAGCCCTCAACCCTAAACCCTGAACCCTCAACCCTAAACCCTAAGTTCTCAAACTCGGCAGAGGTTCAGGGGTGCGGTTTCAGGATGCTTTTCATCCCAATACATCCTTGTGTACAAGCAGCCGCCAGTACCTCTAAAGTTCGCGTGAAATATGGGGGCCGTTTTGGTGTATATGGGAGTTTCCGAAAAGTCGGGGTACCTTATTTTGGGTCCTGATACAAGGATCCTACTATGCAGGGTACTATATTAGGGTCCCGTGTTTTCGGAAACTCCCATATCCATTATAAGACCTTAAGTATCTAAGGGTTATAAGGGAATCGAGATGTCGATTTTGCAATCGTGATGCCCGAACATCCAAGAATATTTACATCCCAAGAAGCCCTAAGAAGCCCTAGTAAGCCCTCCATCCGCTTCAGAAGCCCAGCAACAAGGCTCAAGAAGCCCCAGGAAACCCTAAATGCGAAGAAACCCTTTTGAAACCCTGGCACATCAAGAGGCGGAAGGAAACCTCAAACCACCTGAAATCGTAAGAAGCCCTGGGAAATCCTCCCAAACTCCGAAGACCCACCGAAGTTTCAAGACCCGGCAGCCCCGAGAGTCGACCAGGGTTGTGGCTTTAGAGCTTAGGGTTTAGGCTTGAGGGTTCAGAGTTGAGCGTTTAGGGTGTAGGGTTCAGAGTTTAGGGCCTGTTAGGATTTCGGGTTTTGGCGGGCTTTGTGGAAGGCTGGCCGGAGAAGGACACGCAAGGGACACGGGCTGTTGAAGAGGTTGAGGGCGTCTAAGGTTCATTGTTGTGAAGCTCGCAGGAAACTCGTATCTTTCATGTATCTTTCATGTTCCGGTGTTTGTGGTATGGGGAGGTGCTTTGGTTTGCTGTGGGGTTGTAGGATATTTTAAGTGGGTCTTTATGTTTTTCTGGCTTTGGCCTGCCACTTGCAGGGTGTTCTGCTCTTTTGTTCGAGGGGTGTGTAAGGGATTTGCGCGGGACTTGCACGGGGTCTGCCAGGGATTTGGCATGGCGTTTATGTTTCATGGGTTTAGGGCTAAGTTTTTAGGGTTTCAGATTGGAGTTTGAGGCTCAAGGTTTAGGGCGGCGGGTTAAAGCCCCCAATCCTGAATCTTTAAAGCCATAAAGTGTACCCCAGGCCTTGAATGACGCACTAAAGCCCTAGACGGCCCTACACCCTAGGTTTAGGGTTTGAGGGTTTGGGGCTGAGCAGCTGGGTTCGCGGGTCGAGGGCCAAAACAGGGCCCTTAATAAGTGGAAAAGGCTTTGGGGGATATTGTAGTGCAATCATAAGAGGACCCTGAGCAAATTCCATTGAACAATTATTATTCCGACATATATGTATATGTGTGTATATATAATATACACACATACATACTTACATACATACATACATATATATTCTGGTAGAGCTGAGCCGTCAAGGGCAAAGCCTGAACCAACCCCCCCGCTCTGGGCACCCGACCGGAGTTTTAGAGCCATCCGAAACCTTGCCGTCCATCCTCGCCCTATGGAGTTGGACGACATATGTAACATATGTCATAGGATTTTATTAGCCTGAGCCCATTTTTGGTTCAGGGTTTGGTGTTCGGGGTTCAGCTGTGACACTGATGCTTCAGGGTTGAGGGTTCTTTGGGGTTTAACACAGTCGGAACAATTACGAATAGTATCTCTTATAGCCCCTGCCCAAAACCTTGTTCTAACGATTAAGGCCCGTATGTCAGGTTCCGCCACGACAAGTTTTGGCTTTCGGGCGGAACTTGAAGCTTGCATGCTGAAGAACCCTAAACCCTAAACCCTAAACCCTAAACCCTGAACCCTAAACCCAAAACCCTGAACCCTAAACCCTAAACCCTTTTACTCAAGTCCTGCGAGCCTCCCTCGAAGGCAACCGTCCCAACACTTTAAAGTCTTAAACCCGCACGAACTCGACTCTACCAAACTCTCAAGGATCCCGAAGACGCCAAAGCTTCTTTCAGAAGCCTCCAACTTTAATCCAAAGCGGCCGTTGAACCCCAAGACCTGGCCCCAGGCTTTCAGCCCCAAACCCAACAAACCCTGTAAACCCTACTTGGAGGTTCATGGGTGGGTTATAAGTCCCCTACTATGGTTTATAAGTATAGTTACCCTACTTATAGCCCCACTTATTTCTGCCCATGAACTTCCAAGCAACCCAAGCCCTAAACCCTAAACCCTAAACCCCTAAAGCCCTAAACCCTATAATAAGCCCCAGACCCCAGACCTGGCAAGGAGGGCCCCATCGAATCCCTGGCGCAGCGTGCCGCGGCCGCCGTGGCCGAGGAGCGCGAGCCCAGCCCTCAGTGGTATTCGTCTTTTTTGGCCACAANAAAGCGACAACTGTCACGAGGATCGCGTCCCAAGACGCCCGATCCGTGTGACAGTGCACATTTTTCAGGCACGACTCTCCCGTGAGGGTGCCAAAGCCAAAGCCATCAACTGCCACGAGGATCGCGTCTCATGTGACTGTAGACATTTCCGAAAGAGGACTCCGACATGAGGGTCTCAAACAAGGCAGCAGTCACGTGGACCACGTTCCCTGACAGGCCCGATCCCTGTGACAGTTGACCCCTTGCAACCCTATTCCGATTGCCCCAAAGCGACAACTGTCACAAAGATCGTGGCCCCACGGTCAATAAAGCGATAATCGTCAGCAGGCACGTGGGCAGAAGATACCCGACGACCAAAGAAACACTAAGATGATTGTATCAAAATCATCATGAGCATGGGTTTGCCAAGCACCCCAAGCAGATCCAAACATGCAGGGGGGAACCACCCAACCCACACCACGCCACAGGGGGGGAAGGGGGGGAACCACCAAAGCCC
>BGNK01005813.1:13907-32867 GCA_003297005.1 Symbiodinium sp. clade A Y106
CGGCCGAACCGGGATCATATATATATATGTGTGTGTATATATATATTTATATTCTGATCTATATCTAATATATATATATACATACACATACCTGTAGATGGGGGTCTACGATTTTTGAGATGAAGAGCACATAGATGAAAGTTATGTATACATGTATGTGTGTACATAGATATATGTATACACGCATGTATGTGACATGAGTAGAGAAAATGAAGAAAGTACAGCAATGAATGAATGTCTGCCTTTGTATGATTACACGTTTTCGGTAAGAGCGCAACTAAACAGATGCTACGTGCATCCCTCTTTTTTTTTTTTGGTGGGGGGGGGGGGGNGGGGGGGCGGGGGGTGCGTGTAGGGGCAAATGTTTGGGCTACGGGCTTTGGGTCTGTGTGCCGGGCTTGTTTGCCAAACCACGCTAGTCCCCGTCCAATGCGCAGGCCTGGCGGCGACTCTTGTTGCCATGTTTACGTAAGTGTTTGTACCTAGAGCGTAAGTCCTGAAGCCATTAACCGTAAACCCCTAACTCTGAATCTGAAGCCTGGGCAATGTTGCGGCGCCAGGTTAGAAAACGCAATTACTTGATGGGGTTCTTTGTTTAGGGTGTAGGGACGTTGAGGGTTTCAGGTTACGAGGTGATCCTGTGTCGATACTGTTTTCCTGCCGTTGATTCCCGCATTGGGAGCTTCGGTGCTAGCGCCTCAATCTTCTGGCAGTCTTCCTTTGCAGAGAAGGAATACTGCTCGCGGCTCGTGATACCATAAAATCATCTAATGTCTTTGATCTTTGAATACTGGAAATCAGAGTTCCCGAACCCCAAGCCCTACCCCTTGCAATGAACGTGAAGCCATCGTTTTGCAAGGCCGGCGCCAGAGCCTATGTCAGAAGGCAAGCCCAAGGCGAGTGTCCTTGCCCTTGGCTTCTGTTGTGTACCCTAAACCCTAAACCGTAAACGCTCTATAGTCGGGGGCTGAGATCTTCATGGTTTCATGGCTTGATAGCATTGTATGGCCGAGGTTTGTGGTGTGGTGTACGGATTGGCTTTCTTGCATGCATTGTTGGGATCTGAGCCAAAACTCACGAGAAGGAACTGTGTTGATTGCAGCCTCGCTTGTTCAAAGCTGCCTCAACACTAAACCTTGTGATAAACCCTAAACCAAATGCTTTAGAGTCTAAGCCCTAAACCCTGAACTTAAGCCCCGAATGCTTTGATCACTGTCAAACGTTGAAGACTCTTTTG
Organism: Symbiodinium sp. clade A Y106; assembly: GCA_003297005.1. Taxonomy (NCBI): domain Eukaryota; class Dinophyceae; order Suessiales; family Symbiodiniaceae; genus Symbiodinium; species Symbiodinium sp. clade A. Next base: position 15,145 of record BGNK01005813.1, read on the forward strand.
TCTCCGTGGCGGGTGTGCGTGTGCTCATTGCCACGTCTGCCCCCGGCTACCCTACAAGTACGTTGCAAATTAAACAGGAAATATCCGCTGGAATTCTATGACTCGGTAGCGGTCGTGGTAACTGTAGTGGTGGTGGACGTGGTCGTGGTGGTGGCGGTGGTGATGGTGGCGGCAGTAGTAATTGCAGCAGGCGTTGTCGTAATCGTCATGTGACTCCGGACTCGCCCCGAACACCAACTGCTCATTCCCCCGGAACCGAGCCGAACACCATTTACTCATTCCGCCTTTCAGAGGCCAGAGGGCTTCGGATGGGCGCTTTCTGAGCCTAAGCCCTGAATCGTTTAGGGCCTATAGGGGTATGAATCAATGAGTAGTCAAGATATCTCCGCGTAGTCCCTGCTTTGGTATATACCCCCAAAACCCTTTATAACTTGTTAGGGCCCGTATCCTATGACACACCTCATAGCCTTTCTAATATACCCTATATGGTGTGATGAAAGGTGAAAGAAGGAAGTGAGTGGTGTGTTCCTTTAATTAAACAAAGGAGGTAATGGAACAACATAGAACGAAGTGGAAGCACGCTCTTTATTAATTAAAGCTCACACCAGACGAACGGAAACAACCAGTCCAGCTATATTCAAGGTGTAAACAGAATATGAACTAGTGTAAGATAGAAAGTGAAGTAACATGAAGTAACTAATGTGTGGTTTTAATGAAGGAAAAATAAACGAAACAACCTGTAGTGCATGTTTTCTTTCATTAAATCCACATAGCACGCACGAAGCAAGGATTTTAGTTTAGGAAATACACCTTTTTTGTAGTTACATCTTTATGCTTAGGACATTTAGTTGTAGCATATTATAGGAGAGCTACATTTTAATATTTTGCCATTCTATTTTAGTTCAAAGGTTACAGGTATTCTTCTTACCCTTTCCCGAAGCCTGGAAGCCGAGAAAGGCTACTTTTCATGAACTCTAAGGCTGCCCAGCCAAATACTAAACCCTAACACATACCTGAACCCCAAACCGCCAGGCTTATCCGGAATCGCCTCGGAACTACGTGGCTGCCACGATCATCGGCGGAGATCCCGACGACGGCCGGCCTGGGTTCAAGCGATCCGGGTTTCAACCTTACTCCTTAGGGTTTAGAGTTTAGGGTTTAGGTTTCATTTAGCCGGTTAGGAACGAAGTTCCAAACCCTCATGCAAACCCCTGACCACAACAAGTTTTCTGTTCCGTCATAAACAGAAACTGACAACCCTGTATTCACCCCTAACTTGGGGCGTAAACAACCTGAATCCAAGCCGCAGAAGCCTAAGCAATCACGAATGCATGCTTACAAGGATCCTGGTCATACTGAAATGATACTGGATCATCCACCAAAGTCCAAGAGAATCACGGCTTCAGAATGGGCTGTTGAAATTATAGCCTAAACTGGGCCTAAACTCCTTAAACCCTGAGTAGTACATGCAATAGAAGCTCTGATAGAAGGTTTAAGCCCCATAGACCCTTCAAAGACCCCCGATCAGAAACCCTTAAAGGAACCCTGTAAGAACCCGTAAAGGAACCCTATAAGAGCCCCTTACTTGCAGGAGTATAAGAAGCCTTAAAGGAACCCCGATAAGAAGCCCTAAAGAACCCAAGAAGGCTTCCAAAGCTCTTTGCGGAGCGTCCCGAGACCTTCATTCCCATATCCCGACGCCCCAGGAGCCCTTTAGCGTTGAGGGCTTTAGGGTTTAGGGTGTGGCGTTGCCGGTGTTGGATTTTTGCTTTTGGGTTTGGGGTTTTCAGGGCTCTTAATGTTTAGGGGTACCGGAAAGCAGCAAGCGGAAATCTCTTCTTTTCCCAAACCCGAAATCCCTAAACCTACAAGCCCTATGTCACGATGTCCATGTACAGAAATGAACCTGAAGCACACATCTGAAGTCGAACCCCCGGCACGGGGGTTCCAATTGCTTCGAATTTACAGCCCGAGCGACTTAGCCGCAGCTTTATTGGCAGGGGATGGTGCCATCGTTTGGCCTGGGGCATCGCGACTGGAAGAGGTCCAAAGTTCTAATCGAAGAGTCTCAATACTTGGGATAGGGCTTTGGATCTTATCAGTCTACGTTTTTTTTAGGGCTAGAACGGAATGATGTTTCTAGCTCCTACAGTTGGGTGGTCAAGTCGGAAAAGGGCTTGAGGCTTGACATTTGGTTCAATTCGGTCTTTCTCATTTGGTTCAATCCGGGCTTTGTAAGTCTGCAGCAGGATAGGGCACTCAAGTCTCCAGCTGCGGATTGTCGAATTCGGCCAAGCAAGCAGTGTCTGCGCGCTGTGGGGGATGTGAAATCCTGTATAACGACGTATGTCTATATGCATCCACGTGTATCTATCTTGCCACATCTACGGTTTGTCTAGTCTAGTTCCTCGGTGCTAGAGCATGGAGCCAGGATTGAAATTCTGGGTTGGGCAGCAGACGAAGAAGGTCCGCTTTCAGGTGTACGGGTGCAGCTGCGACCTTAAACTGTAAGAAGTTGTCGCAACTGGGGACGGAGGAGAAGTGAAGAGCCCTTGTGTGTGCGTCGGATGGAGTCTGCATATCGAGTGCAGGAGCACAAGCCGGAAGCCCACTCTATTGGTACGTGCGGTGCTCGTTGTCCGAATGCTATGCAGGTCTTCACGGTTGGTGCTGAAGGCAATGGTAAGCCTAAGCTAATATGGATCAGCCCGAAACCAGTACTGTCGCAACTTCGGGAACCGTGACTACCGCTACACCTGTCATTCATTGTTGCTGTCGTCGTCCTCGTCGTAGCAGCAGGATAGAATCTAAGAAGAAGAAGTTGTAGTAGTTGTTGTTGTGGTTGTGGTAGTCGGCATCATCGTCGTCGTCCTCGTTGTCGTCGTCATCGAAGGGTGCTGTGTCATTGGTGGTCGTAGTACTAGTCCTTCTGCTGCTCCTGCTGCGGCTGCTACTGCCTTTGCTGCAGTGGTAGCACGAGTACTGGTAGCACTGGTAGCACGAGTAGTACTGGTCTCTGGCCACCTTCGTCACTGGTCAACGTCGTCATCCTCCTCCTCCTCGTCGCAGGAGCATCACTTGAAAGAGCTGCTCGAATCTAGAAGGTTTTGCAAGGACAAGCTTCATGTTTGCAATTGGTTGGCTTTTGATGCACACACTCTTCGCCGTCCTGGCATTGCTGCACTTTCAGTTTTGAGACACCAGGGTACACCTAGCGCAAGCAAGGCAGCCTTTAAAGGGATATGCCTGAAAAATGATACATTTACGTTTTTTAAACACAACCTACAACCACAAAATGCAGTTTCGGACCTCTCAGGCCGGAATCGCCGCCTAAGGTCCCACAGGACAGCGGAGGGGGCAAGGACGAATGTTTAGATGTGTCCGTCCTCAAGGCTTAGGATTTAGATTCTTTAGTTTAGGGTTTGGGCTTCGGGTTAAGGCTTGATATTCCTCGAATTCCCATGAGATTATGCTGGACCGTGCTGTGGAGTCGTATTCTTCGTTCAGTTTAGGGTCTAGGTTCGAGCTTTAGGCAGTTCTGTACTTGTAGGATTCTTTCAGGTGTTCGGGTTTTCGGGAATAGGGTTGAGGGTTGTTGTTGAGGGTTGAAGGTCTATGTTCCCGATAGGGGCTTGTGCAGTGCATGTAGGCAGCTTGGTCAAACGCTGCGCGCGGAAGCCTGCATCTTCAGGTTCGACTGTCATACTGGAAACGATCCTAAACCCTAAACCCTTTAAACAAAGTTGCAGCTCCATGGTATGTCTGAAAGGGGCATCGCACTGGTTATTTCGGTGAGTCAACCGGAACCGTAAGCAAGCTTACGTACACCCCAACAGCGTGTACACGCCTTGCACAGCCATTTTAGCCAGGAAGGCTATCCGCCGGCACCTGTCTCTGAAGCAGGCACGCTGCAAGACGATGAATCTTGTTCCGGCAGTTTCTCTTCCAAACTTCAAGAGCCGGACCCCTGTGCCGCCGAGTCAAGGTCCGACTCTAGGGGTTTCGGGTCTAGGGCGCCTAGCGCCCTCTGCAACCCTAAAACCCTAAAGCCCTAAACCCTGAACCCGAAAAGCCTTGAACCCCTATACACCCTAAACCCCTAAACCCTAAAGCCCTAAACCCCAACCTGAACCCTGGCAAAATGCCAGCGCTTCGGATCTTCGGAAAAGGAGTGCAGTTCAACCATAAAAAAAGAAATATAGTAACCCTCATATAAACCCCTACCGAACCGTTTGGGACCCCTGCAGTTGCTGCGCTTCACGCGGCGACCACCTGGCCCCTCCCGGCGGACCTGCCGCTGCTGCAGAACGAGGCCGAACGAGTTGATGGTTCAGGATATTCATATACGGAAACATAAACAAACATGTACATATATACATAGCGTGTATGTATTCATGTATGTATGTAGCATGCATGTATGTATGCGTGTATGTAAGTGAGTAAGTATGTGTTTATGTATATGTATGTATGTATGTACGTATGTATGTATGTGCATGAACGATGCATGTGCATATGTATGTATGCATGCATGTACGTCTCATGCCTGTACGGATGGATGCATCGCCTATCTTCATGCGTGTGTGCCTGCCTGTCTGCCTGTCTGCCTGCCTGAATCACCGACTGGCTCACTGACTCGCTGACTCACTGACTCTGTCTGCTTGACTGTCTGCCTGTGAGTGTGTGTGTGTGTGTGCATGTGATAAAGTCGTACCTACAAAAGCACGTCTCTCTCGCTCGCTCTCTTTCTTTGTCTACTTCTCTCTCTTTCTGTCTCTCTGCGCCGCTCTCTCTCTCTCTATCTCTCTCTCTCTCTCTGTTTACGTAAAATGCATTTGTGTATGTATGTACGTACGTATGTATGTATGTACGTATGTATGTATGTATGTGTATGCACATGTGCACAGGTGCATGTATGAAAGCGGGCCAGGTGGGTGGATAAGTCGCCAGGTCGGTAGGTCGCTAGGTCGCAAGGGCGCTAGGTGCCAGGTCGGCAGGCAGGCAGGAGGCCTGTGCGCCGCTGTTTGTTTATCACCTGCATGTGCATGCAGTTCGAGTAGACATGCCTGCAGAAGCTATTATGGAGAATGTGTACGGAGATGCACATATGAGCTCGTTCGTCATGCTTTACCGTTACATTGCTGCTTTTTGTACGCAGACTGATTTAGAAGAGTGACAGTGCTGTGTTGCTACATACTTCCGTTCTGTGTAGACGTAATACATCCGTTCCGTTTATTCTTGTCGTGCGACATGGTTTCTTCAGGGCCACAGAGGCTGGGGTATCCTGCTTTCTGACGATAAACCCAAACTGCTCCAAACCCTTGTAGTCCAACATTTAACACAAAACCTTAAAGCCTTGTCTATGGTCTCCTTAGGAATTATTTTTCATTTTTGTTTATATACAACCCAAGAGAATATTAAAAATAATATTTTTATTATGGTTCTAAGGGGGGTGTAGTTGTGAACTCGAAGCTTACACGCTACACGCAAACCCTCAAATCACAGATCCTGCCATCTCTAAGCCCCTCGACAAGGGGGCGTGAGCGAAAAATGGTTTAGTAGCGGCTGGGGTTTGGGGTTTTGTTTAAGGGCTAGGGTAATTACCCAGAACAGGGGTCTTACTGGCAGGCAGTCCCTAAGCCCCGCTTGACGACAAAATTGCGTTGTCGAGCGGGAAGAGAAACCTAATTTGAAACATAACAGGCAACTCTTTCGTTTTACGTAACCGTCAAAAGAAAGCGAACAAACAATTCGTTTCTCCTTCCCTAAACCCTCCACCCTAAACCCTAAACCCTTCCACTTAACCTTAAACCTTAAACCATAAGCCCTTTAAGAGAAACCCCATTTCAGGCCGGTTCGGTCGTGGCGCCTCAGACGTGGCGCTTTGTCCGGCCCTTACCGCTTGTCCCTGTGAGTTTCTTGTGGTTTCTACTTGAAGGATCCTGGGACTTAGTAACTAGGATTATAACTAAAGTAACTATACTTATAGATACTTCTTACCCCAATAAAGGTATTGATAACCATACTTACCAAGGCCCATGATCCTCCAAGTAGGGTTTAGGGCTTATGGGGGTCTAGGGTTTGGGAATTAGGGGTTTAGGGTTTAGAGTTTAGTGTTGGAAGTTGGGGGTTCATTGTTTCGGGGTTTGGGGGTTCAAGGGTTTACGGTTTCGGGGTTTAGGGTTTTGAGGATTAGGGGTTTAGGGTTAAGGGGTGCCCTTAGAAGGGTTCTCTTTCAGGCTCGGCTTCCTTCTTTCGAGCCCTTTTTAGCAAAGTCTTCTAGGTTCTTTGAGGGTCCTATAAGGGTTAGTTTTCAGGTTCTTCTCGTAGTTCTCTGAGGGTGCTACAGTGTTGTAAGGGTTTTATACGGGCTGTTTTGGGGTTCTGTTACTTGGAGGTTCATGGGTAGTTCCTTATGGGGTTATAAGTAGGGTAACTATACTTATATCTCATATTAGGGGACTTATAACCCCACTTATAACTACCCATGAACCTCCAAGATAGGCTACACCCTATACCCTTATAGAATCCCTACAGAGCCCTTTAAAGGGACCCTTAGAGGAACCCTTATAACTACCCATGAACCTCCAAGTAGGGGGGAGTGGACTGAAACCTGAACCCTCGGAGCCCTAAAGCCCTGCACCCCTTCGAGATGCCTTCCCTGAACCCCCGCCTGCAGCAAGGGATCCTACAAGGGTTTTTATATGGGAGTTTTCGAAAATAAGGGTAGTTCTGGGGTCCTTATAATAAGGATCCTACTATAGAGGGTACTATATTAGGGTCCCCTATTTTCGGAAACTCCCATATATAGCGGATCCATACAGGTCCATTAGAATGAAGGGTTTAGTTGGACGACAAATCCCAAACCAAAAAATTGTAAAAGCCAGTTTGACCCCAAGCGCCAAGCCCTCTTTGGAGGTCAGGAGAGTTGGAAATCATACGTGCCATCCCTGTAAAATTATGCTGTAAAAACCGCTTCTGATTCAGACCCATCCATCAAGCCCATAAAAAGCCCTAGACGAACCGATTTCCGTAAACCTTGTACAATGCTATAAAGGTACCTAGATGGCAAATACCCTAAAAACAGAAGAACGCCAATAAAACAACTAGAGAACACCGATAAAACCCCCATAGAACTTTGGACATAGCTTTTTGTAGAAGCCTCTTAGAACTCTTACAAAATCCTTACAGAACCCTTATAGAAGCCTTGCCGAAGCCTTATAGAACTCTTATATAGACCTCACAGGGAGCTCCTGTAGAACGCTTACAGAACCCAGAGACTCCAGCACCACTTAAATTAAAGAACATGCCTTAAATTATAGTAAGATCCCTAATGCGATTTAACGTATGTTCGTTAATTCCCCTATAGAACCCTTTAGACTCCTTTAAGGAACCCTAAGGAATATTCCTTAATTAAGGGGTATCGGAGCCTCTGACCCAAAGCCTTGCGGCGCAGGTCCCCCCACCTGCCGACCAGGCGCCGAAGCCCCCGGTTCGGCCCTCAGAGAGTTAATATAGGAGCCTAAATAACTAGAATATGGGTTCCTTTAAAGGGGTCTATAAGTGCTACTATGAGGGCTAGTATAAGGATTTAGTATAGGGGCCTAGATAACTACCCATACTATTCTGAGGGTTCCTCAATCTAACTATAGTATAATATTCTACCCTCAAAAAACCATATTCTACTTAGTCAGGCCCCTCTATTACCTCCTCCTTTCTCACCGGTTTAGGGTTTTCAGGTTTTAGTAAGGGTGTTTAGAGTTTGGGGTTTTGGGTCGTAGGGTATAGGGTTATTGAAGTCAGGGTGTAGGGTCATAGGTTTTAGAGTTCAGGGTTGAGGCTAAGATGACTTGGAGGATCATGGGGTAGTTAGTAGAGTTCTGAGAAACGTAATTGGGGTTGTCATATGTGGTTTATATGTATTATTACCTTTTTCTACCCTAGCTACTAAGCCCCATGATCCTGTAAGTAATGTAGTTCTTACACGTGTATGTGTCTATATCCGTCAATCTATTCATCCAGCCAGCTACCCACCTACCCACCTAACCATCTATCCACATATCCAAATCCAGATCCAGATCTAGCCAGCCAGCCAGCCAGCCAGCCATCTCTCTATCTATCCCTCTGCCTGTGTTTGTATCTATCTGTGCCATCTATCTATCTATCCATCTATCTGTCTATGTGTCTAATCTATCTCTCTCTCTCTCCCGAGACACAAGATGTGTATAACTCTACTGCCATATACTCCCCCAAGACCCTGTTCGACATTCCGCTTATTAAGGCCTCTTTGTTACGCCGATTCAACGATTACCTGAACCGTAAACCAACACCCCAGACGCGACGCCTTGAAGCCTGAACCGTGCCATGCCGTAAACCCAACCTCAAAATTCGCTTAATTAACAGCTTTAGGGCTTTGGATGTTTCTGGAGGTCAGGACTTGAGACTCTAGAGTTTCATGATTTTAGACCCTAAACCTCAACCCTAAATTGGGTCTTCGGATCTAGGCCGCCCCTCAAACCTCTGCAAGATGCCGGAGGTCTCGCCACCCAAGCAGCAGTTTACCAGCTCTTGGAAAGAGGCCTTTAGATGCTAACAGCCCGCAGGGTTTGCGATTTTGGTCTTTAGGGTTTTAGGTTTCAGGGCTTTGTCAGGGTGTGGTGTTTTTTGTTTTCCCTGAATGGGTTCAAAAGCCTTCCTCTCCTGAATTGAGGAAGACTCCTTAGTTTACTTGGGGCCACTTCAAAGGATTTAATGGAGTTCTGTAAAGCCCTAAACCCTAAACCCTAAACCCTAAAAGAGGGTGTTGGGCTTTCTATTGTCGGGTGCAGGGTGGGGTTTTTGGGGTTTCGGTCTTGGCTTAAAGGGTTTTTCGGGTGCCGGTTCCTACGCCCTGAAGTCTAACTATCATTTTAACACCGGAAACATCTGCCTAAACCCCGTGCATTCTGGGTTTCCATGCCATTGAAACCTTGGGTCGGCGGTTTGCGCCGTTTCAGCTTTTCGCCGGAGCGGGGCGCCTTGAGGGATACTAGGTTTAAGGTTGAAGGACCCTAAACCCTAAACCCCTCTAACCTTAAACCCTGCTTTATCTGAGCTCTCTGCAATTTCCCAGGGCATGTGCATTTGTCCATTGTCAGAATGATTTTGGATACTATTGCTTCGAGTTCCTCATTATTGTATTTACAACTATAATGTAGTAGTCTACCTGCAAATCCCCACTCGAAGTACGGCCAAGGCCACTGTATTCGGTTTAGGGCTTACTATGTCTGCTACTGCCAGGCAACCGTGGCAGAGTCATCTTCGCTGGTGGAGAAGCTGGCGACCAAGACGAAGAAGTCTGGGTTCTTTTCCGAAGCCCCCAGCCAGAGACTGAAAAAAACCCAAACCTTACCCTTCAACCCCTGAATCCCTCCAGCTCGAAGGAGGTCGTAGAGGTACAGTACTTGGAGGGTCGGGGGACTTAGTAAGTAGGTAGTAAGTAGACTTATAAGTACCCTAAAAGGGACCCTAATTTGGGTTCTGGTACTTATAAGCCCCTAAAATAACCAGTTACTAAGTCCCCCGACCCTCCAAGTAGAGAGAGTAGACGCTGCGACAGACAGGATATGCTTGTCTTCTTGGGAGGTTGCTCAGTGGGTCCAGGGGGGTTGCCGCTTTCAAACCCCTGCTGTTGAGGGGGCATAATAAGGAATATACCATAATCCCCATAGTTTAGGGTCCTTAAGGTAATGCAGGATTTATATCATCAACAGTCGTACATCCCTCCGTTTCCGACCCAAGAGGCGCTCTGTGTTACACTCACTAAGCCCCTAAGTTTTCAAGCCCGATTTGGAGTCGCCTCCGCAGTGGCAGGCTCCAGCTTAGGCTGCCGTGGCATCTGATCTCAGCATTGTGGAGCTTGTGATTGGGAACGGAGATTTCTGTATCCCTTGTTTAACATTGTGTATGGCGACATGGCCTCGAGGGTAGAGCACGAAGTTGAGTTACGTTCATTGTGCAAAGCACCCATCGACAACACGCTGTAGTTTCCTGGCAAACACTTCGTATAGAGATGGGGCTTCCGGACGAGAAGCTCGTCGACGCGAGCAATGTTCCTAGTGGCTTGCGTTGTTCAATATGCACAGAAGTCTTCCTGGATCTTGTGTGCGGGGTCGACTGCCAACACGTGTTCTGCTCTTCGTGCATGGGCCGTGCGACAGCTGCGCAATCTCGCTGTCCGTTGTGCCGAGTGGCGATTGATCAGACGCAGCTACGACGAAGCCTTCCCATCCAATCGCTGGTTGATGATCTGAAGGTCATGTGCGAGTATAGAATTTCAGGGTGCGGGTGGACTGGGCGGTTGCAGGATTGTGCTGCTCACCAGGCTACATGCCCTGTGGCAGAGAACGCGAATCTGATAACACAGCTGAAGCGAGCCAATACTCGCTCTGACGAGCTTGCGAAAGAGGCCAAGAGGTTGGCAAAGAAATTAAGGCTGGCCAATGCGCGGGTCGACAAACTCGAGGCAGAGAAGCTAGAATTGGCAGAAGAGGTTTCGCTCAAGACGAAGCTGTTGGGAAGTGTTTCCCGCTCTGGTGGTCTACACTTGCAAGTGTTTGTCCGGGACCCTTCGGACAAGATCCATGTGTTGAACGTCAACATCGACGAAGACATATCGGCAGTGCAGCTGTGCATCTCATTGTACACAGGCTGGGACCTGAAATCCTTCTACCTTACCGGCTTGGGTCAGATCTTGCACCCAGGCAAGACGGGCAGGGAGTATGGAATTCGTCGGGACGCGACTCTCTGCATGAATGCGCGCTTGTTACACGCAGACGCATTCTGAGCTTGGAGCACCCCCAAACCGTGGAACTCGATAGCTGCATCCAAATGCCGGCATCGAGCTTTGCAACGGTTTCGGGTGCCATCAGGGTCTCAGCTACGGGTCTAGAGTCGCGCAACAGTTTTTGACTTGAAGGGCGTACGAGTTCAAGGGTCAGGGCTTAAGACAAGCATTCTGCACTCGATAATTAGGGTTTAAGCATAGGGATGCACGGCTCAAGGTTAATTATGGGGCTTGACTCTACGGGTTTTCTGACAGGCTGAGTTTTGCAATATAGGTAAAAGTGCCAGATCGGGGTCAAGACATGCGTTGTCGCCAGTAATGCAAAAACGAGGGAGATAGAGATCACACTTTCGGAGGTTCGTTGGCTGCATGTTTATGTATCTGCGAATAATTGAACGAGAAAGCTTACAATATATAGGCTGTTACCCAATACCAGCAGCTTCACCTTACTTCACCCTCACTTGAACTGGAAGGTTTATGAGGCGTTCCAGGTCTCAGTGGTTTATGGCCGGGTCCGCTGCAAAGCCCTCCACATGTGCTTCTTTCGAGTGGCGCGCCAGCCGATGGAAGACTGTTGCCACTGCGACGTGCAGCGAACCAGCTGCGTCGTTCGTGCAACGAGAGAGTCGGAAACTGTCGCAACTACAGTGCAGATGGACTGCGTAGTGATGGGTATTGATGTTGCAAGTATGGCAACTAATTATTGGCAATTTTGTTGCTACTGTCCGTGTTCTTATTGTTCTAATTGTTCTCGTTGTTGTCGTGCATGGTCACAGTCGTGATTCTCCGAGCTTGATGTAGGTTGTCGCTGTGACGCTGTCGACAATCGCAGTGGTTTGATGACGCTGGTGCGGATTGTGATGACAGTGGTGATGAAGAAGCAGATGTTGACGACGATGAGCATGCTTGTGTTGGCGGTCGTGGTTGTGAACACGAGAAAGCAGATGGTGTTGTTTTTGTTGCTGCTGTTAGCCATGGGTGGGATGTTGCTGACGATGCTGAGCTTTTGGTGGTGGTGGTGCTGCTGATGAAGCTAGTGCTTCTGCTTCTGACGATGATGCTGTTGATGTCGATGATAATTATGGCTATGATGACGGCGACAAGGATTCCACGGGACAGTCGCCAACATGTTTGCTTTTGATGCCTTCACCTACCGAAAGCATGCCTGGAATGCCGTAGCTTTGATGCCTGGATTCGAAGTCTTTCGCCCTCTCCCTCTATATATATATATATATATGTATGTATATATATATATATATATAATATACAATATATATATATATTTATTCCGGGTCTTCTATCTTCACTCATTCCAAGTCTTTCGCCCGAATTCTGCTCAACCCCTGAGTGCCCCGGAAGCCGGACCCGAAAGACCGCTGGCACTTTGGAGGCTTAGAGCGTCACCCGAGTTCTGTTTAATCTAGGGGCCTTAACAGTCAGAATAGGGTTTTAAGGGGGGTTTCTTTATTATAATTATAGTATTATATACCCCCTAACCCTATTCTAGTTAGTAAGGCTCCTGCATTAATCGAGTGGCACCGAGGGTCGCTGATGCCGTCAGCGCCGCGAAGGCATCCAACGGCAAGGCGTGGACGGGGCTCGGGGAGGCGGTCCTTAGCTAAAGCCCGCAGGAATGGAGGCTTCTAACCCCGAAGCCCTAGCTCCTAAACCCTAAACCCCAAAACCCTAAACCCCTGGCTTCTGGAGTCCTAAATCCCATCGCGAGTCTAAGTCCTTTCGGAAGGCACAGCCCAAAATCCAAAGTTTGTTAGCAGCTTCGTTGGAGTTTCGGTGGATGAAGTTGGGGTGACCAACACACCACTACGAAGCTTTATCACCTTCAGCCCGGATGAAGTGAGGAGGGCATTTAGGGTTTACTGTAGGATGTAAAAAGTTCGGGGTTTGGGCTTCTGTCATGATGGGCAAGGCTGTCGCGTGCATGAGTGGTGACAATGCTGAAGCTGCTGCTGCTGCTGCTACTGCTGCTGCCGCTGCTGCCTATGAGGACTGCGGCTGCCTCTACCGCTGTTGATGGTGACGGTAATGTTGACGATCACGGAGGAGAGAAGACCATTTTCCAGCGCATAGCTGGCAGCGATCAACAGTATTGTCGATCCTATCTCTGAGTTATGCTGTTTGAGTCAGCCGTTGGCATTGTCATCGTTGTTGGTAGTGTTATGCAGTATGAGCCTAAACCCTAAACCCTAAACCCTGAGCCCTCCGCACCCCGGAGGCCCCAAAGTCGCATCGGTACCCGAAGCCTAAACTCGGCGCGCTAAAACCCGCTAAACTGTAGGTCCTGAGCCACTATACTTGGAGGGTCGGGGGACTTAGTAAGTAGGTAGTAAGTAGACTTATAAGTACCCTAAAAGGGACCCTAATTCGGGTTATGGTACTTATAAGTCCCTAAAAGAGCCAATTACTAAGCCCCCCGACCCTCCAACTATACACAGCCCCAAACCCTAAACCCCAAACCCCCAAANCCCCGCCCCCACATGTCAGTGTTCCAGGATGGGCGACTGCCGGCGCCGATCCAAGAACTCCTTGAGGCATCCTCCTGGTCTCTGCAAGAAGAGTTCAGAGGCTCCAATACCCCTTAAGTAAGGAATAGACCTTAAACTGCGTTGGGGTTCCTAGTATGCTTTAATGTATATTCCTAAATTAAGGGATTTGGAGCCTCTGGGGAGTTCAGGGTTTAGGGTTTGGGGCCCAGGGATGCTTGGTAAGGGTTTGACAAAGGGTGACACAGGCTATTTCATAGGAGCTGAGACACATTCTGGTATGGAGCTGAGGCGTGTCGCAGTAGAGCTTTACTGAGACTCTGCGGAATCGGACATCGACACCGCAAACCCTCAACCCGCAAAACCCTAAACCGTCAGCCTCAACTCAAACTTTCAAACCCCTAATGCGCTAAACCTCTAAAGCCCTAAGCCTACACCTCATATCCTTCAACCATGAAGTCTGTAGACCCGTTTCGGAATCCTTCTAGGACCCTTAGAAATTCATTACAGGAAAGCCTGAGCCCTAAAACTCTATGTAGGAATCTGGAAAATCTTTAAGGTCGGAAGCAGGGGGTTTTGGTGCGAGAGGACCGGCTGCAGCTCGATGAGCAGGAGAAAGAGCGCTTGGTGGAGCAGCTGGTGGCGGGCTCTGATACCAGGATACGAGAAGGGGTGTAAGGTTCCGTTAAGGGTGCTATAGAGTAACGTCCCCTTTAAGGGTGCGATAGAGCTACTATAAGGAACTTCAGGTGGATTGAGCTTAGGATGATTCGGGGCTTGATGTGGGCGTTTCAGAAGGCTAGGGCACCTGATTTTGGGCATTTTGGAGTTCCATATTAGGATCCCCGACTATCTGAAGCTAGAGGATGTGTTTGCGGTTTTTCGGATTTCACGGTTTAGGGTTCAGACGTTAGGGTTCAGGGGTGTTTGACTGATTGTTTTAGGATTTAGCGGGTTTAGTTAGGGTTTAGGATTTAAGGCTTAAGGGTTTAGGGGTGGAAGCATTTAGGGGTGTCGGACTTAGGATACATGCTTTCCTGACCCCAAAACCCGACACCGAGGTCGTACAGACGAAGACGCCCCCACTCCTGTGTTAGCATCACGGCTGTAGTTAAAGCCTGTCAAGTACAAGCTTGAGCCCAACACTCGCAGTTTCCGGTAACTCATCAACGGAATGACCTACATTTGCTACGCTAGACATCCTGCCTAATAAGTGCATGGTCTTGCAGAACCCGGATTGGTCAGAAGAAGCTGTTAGGGTAATGTAGGGGCCTCAATAATTAGACTAGGGTTTTGGGGGGGATATTCTACTATACTTATAATACGGAATCCCAAAAACAGTTAGCAGAACCCTTGCCCATTTCGGGTAATAATACCACCAGTCAACCCATTAGACGATTATTCCTATACTCCCCCCTACACCTCACCAACTATATCACTACTACTACCCCATTACCAATAATGCCCATACCAGTATAGGAATAACCGATTACCTCATCCATATAAGAGGATTATTCCTATACTCCCTACTACACCCCACCCAATATATCACCACTACTTCCCCATTACCAAGACCAGTATAGGAATAACCAATTACCCCATCCATATTCCCTAAGGTGGTATTATTACCCAAAATGGGCAAGGGTTCCTTCATAGATTTCACTAGGGCTAGGGTCAAGCTTGTAGCGGTCAGAGTTGTGATGCATCGCAGGTGGTTTGCTCAACATGTCGTGATGATCATAGCAAACACATTTAATCTCACACAGCTACAATTTTAAGGTCTGCTAAGGCAGGTCGACTTGACAACTTGACAGCATGGTCGCGGCACTTTTGTTTCAACTCTGTAGAACATATGGCGGACATGAATTCCTCCCCGCCTTCAAAATCAGCCCGACTGGAAGAGCCAGACTACACCGCCGAGTTGGCAGAAGCCAAGTCAGCCAAACAAGATGCAGAGCAGAAGTTGGAAAAGGCATATGCCGCTGGACGGCCTGACAAATACACGGAGCTTCTCGAGACGAAAAGGGCTGAGGCACAAAAGACCATCGAGTGGGCTCAGCAGATGATCGCGCAGTCGAAGTCACGCTCATCACAGGCGCCAGTTCGGAAACTTGTGTTAAGCCCTATGTGTTTTAGGTTTAACTCCCCGCTTATCCCCACTACTTATTCCCCTTAAGTAGTTCACGCTAGGAGGTTTGGTCCTTGCTAGGGTTTATTGCTTGGTTAGTTTGGTGGTTCGGGTGTTTTTGGGAATGTAGGACGTGTTTGGGGTCTAGGTGTTTTAGTGTCGACTTTCTGCATGGTTGGGGTTTGTTGTAGATTCGGGTGCTTGCTTGCCTTCCCCTGAAGGAAACACAAGCACGACTCGAGAACCTTGAGAATCAGCTTGCGCAGATCCAAAGGTTTCAAAAAAGAGATAGCTCTGCAGGGCAGTCGAGCCACGGTGAGGCCGCAGCCGCTTTTAGCCTTGAGACAAAGCGNCGACTCGAGAACCTTGAGAATCAGCTTGCGCAGATCCAAAGGTTTCAAAAAAGAGATAGCTCTGCAGGGCAGTCGAGCCACGGTGAGGCCGCAGCCGCTTTTAGCCTTGAGACAAAGCGGGCATGCAAAGAGCTTTATCCCGTCTGTGCACTCTGTGGTTGCGACGACTCGCACCGTCTCTCTGTGGCGCACATTGCTACGAAAACGCCAACTTATCAGAAGTCCGTCAAGGGCAGACAGTTCGCTCGGGAATTCCACTTCGATCATGTCTGCAACAGTATACGGCTCTGCACAGGTTTTACAGGAGCTTGCCATGGCTNGAAAACGCCAACTTATCAGAAGTCCGTCAAGGGCAGACAGTTCGCTCGGGAATTCCACTTCGATCATGTCTGCAACAGTATACGGCTCTGCACAGGTTTTACAGGAGCTTGCCATGGCTTATTTGACGATGCTAGACTAGCACTCGTTCCATCCACTGTCAGTGGCACGTGGAATGTTGTTTGCTCTTCTGGGGACTGGACTGGGCGACCGTCAGCCAGCGCAAATGGCAAAGTCTGGCGACGACATGCGCACCATGATTTTCAGCAGATGTCCACAGACCAGATGCCGTACAGAAGAGTTCTGGCTGATCGGTACAAGGACTTCATAGATAAATTACGCTTGCATTCCCAGGCTGTGTATACGCATTGGGAAACTGTGTGCGAGCTGAGCGCCGCGCAAAGTGAGGACGAAGAGAATGTCGAGCATCCTGCGAAGCGGGCACGCGTGATGAATTGAAGCCAACGTCGGGTGAGAAAAGCGACTTTGCCTGCGGTGGATGGGAAATTCCAAGGTTGCCCCTCAACTACCTGCAAGCGACAGCATTAGCATTTCTAAGCCCTAAGTCCCTNGAATTGAAGCCAACGTCGGGTGAGAAAAGCGACTTTGCCTGCGGTGGATGGGAAATTCCAAGGTTGCCCCTCAACTACCTGCAAGCGACAGCATTAGCATTTCTAAGCCCTAAGTCCCTCACCTTAGAACTGCAAGTGGCAATCATTGAGGGCTGGACCTAAATTTTGTTTGGGGCGGGGGGTTACTCTTTCAAAACGAATATCGGGACCCAATAGGGNTTTCTAAGCCCTAAGTCCCTCACCTTAGAACTGCAAGTGGCAATCATTGAGGGCTGGACCTAAATTTTGTTTGGGGCGGGGGGTTACTCTTTCAAAACGAATATCGGGACCCAATAGGGGGACCCTTAGTTACAGCCAAGTCGCTTACACTTCTTTCGGACCCCAGTTTTAGGTAGCATTCCGAAAGCAAATTCGTTTAGACCTTCGCAGCATCTCAGGTTTTGGTTCAGCGGTGAACAGCAAAGTGTCGGGCGAGTAGAACAGTGCTCGAAAGGTGAATCCAAAAAGCCGCGCAAGTGAACCAAAATGTATTCGTGACANCCTTCGCAGCATCTCAGGTTTTGGTTCAGCGGTGAACAGCAAAGTGTCGGGCGAGTAGAACAGTGCTCGAAAGGTGAATCCAAAAAGCCGCGCAAGTGAACCAAAATGTATTCGTGACATGAACAAAATGGTGTGCGGCAGGTAAGCTGGAGCTAATCCACAGTCGAACAGAAAATGTTCGGTATAGGCAGTCGCAGTAGTTCCACAGCCAGAATAATTCCAGGGATGAAAAGAAAAGTGTTCAGTAGGCAGAGCTGAATATTCCNGTCGAACAGAAAATGTTCGGTATAGGCAGTCGCAGTAGTTCCACAGCCAGAATAATTCCAGGGATGAAAAGAAAAGTGTTCAGTAGGCAGAGCTGAATATTCCACAAGAACAGGAAAGTTCTCAGCCAGTACGTGCAAACACAGGTGTTTCTATGGCAGGCTGCAAAGCGGACCTTACTTCGCGCACGAAAGTCGGTGCGACATTCAACAAGCCCAACGCACA
>BGNK01005814.1:0-33967 GCA_003297005.1 Symbiodinium sp. clade A Y106
CACACGCGCACGCGCACGCACGCCCACACGCACACGCACACGCACCTACACGCACACGCACACGCACAAGCACGCATGCGCGCAGGCACACGCACGCACACACACACACAGACAGAAACAGACACACACACACACACACACAACCCTGCATATACACGTACCTATGTAATCAGGTAGCCCTCTGCAAAGTGGGGTCGTCCTTGTTTTATCCATCTCTTTTTTTGTTATTTGGGGGACGGTTCTCATCTGGCTAGAGGCTGTTCTTCGTCGCATTTTGGGCCATCCCACTACGTCACTAGGTATCGCCTGCCACAAACTCTGAGCCCTATCGCGAGAGACTGCTCTGCACGGGTCTCCCTTGTTCGGTATAGCGTATAACATTGCATAACCAAAGCCAGAAGCCGCTTCTAAGAGCTCAGAAACCATGGCAGAAACCAGCAGTTACGCTCAGAAGAAAGGTCGAATGAGCAGACATGAACACAAACCTTAGCATGATCAAGAATATGAAAGGACCGGGATTTGTAAAGCAACCATGACCTAGAAGAAACCTCAAGCCCCACCAGACTCTAGACTCTGAAAGCCCTGAGCTAAAGTCACGGTGCAACTCAGGGAATGGCAAGAGGACTGAACTAGTTCATGGTTGGGATAGGATTCAAAACTAAAATCTTTATTCCTTATTGGCTTTAAGTACCCCTAAACCCTAAACCCCCATAAAAATGAAAAATGTTACCCAACTATGACAAAGTGAAGGTACCGACCCCAAGCTCCAGACGCTGCCGGGTAGCCTTTGTCGTCGAAGCACCACCGAGGGCAATTCGCAAGGCCTTCGGCACACGTCACAACGGCAGGTAACGGTATGAATGCAGATATGTGCAAACATGCATTTTTGGATCCAGGGTCTCTGCATGTCTAGTCTTGGGGTCTCCGGCCCCGGGCCTTCTTAGTGGCTTCCAAGACCCCCTACTCTCGTACTGTGGCTGGTGTAAAAAAAAGTGTGTGTGTGTGTGTATGTGTCCTTGGTCAGCAGCCTCAGGGTGCGAACAGCTCGTAGAGGCAGTATCAATCAGTGCTTTTTTTCTGGCTGCCTGGCTCTCTGGGAGATAGACGAATCCACCGAAGACGTGCACAGACAGGTCTTTACTATAGGGGCCTTAAAACTACCTATCATACTGCTTTGGGGGTTCCTTGTTATGTTTGTAGCATAATGGGTGCCAGAGCCCTATTCTACTTATTCAGGCCGCTATGTTCTAGATCTTTAAGTCTAGGTCAAGCCGGTCAACAGAGGCCTACCACGCTGAAACCGACCTGAGGTCCAAGATCTGAAATGCAGGGGATCCCAATTATGGGGGTCGCTTGAGGATTATTCGAATGAGCATCGGAAGTCCTATCGAATCCTATAACCCTGAACCCTGAAGCCCTTCTTTTCTCGGAACCTCGGCACCGCAGATCTTGGAAGGCACGATCCCATAGCCTTGTGCCTGCCTCGGAGCTCTTTGGAACAGCATCAAGTAGGGGTACGCAGGGTGTTGTAGGGTATAGGGTTGCCGGTGGTGTCGAGAGAGTTTCTGCAAATCACTTCACAGGGCTGTATAGGTAAGATGCAATCGAAAGGTTCACTTAGTTGCAAGGTGCGCGCTGTTTCTCTCCGGATGCTAGTGCTGGACTATATGGAACCTCCCTTTCTAGAGTTTGCAAAGCTTGTTAACTGGGGCTAATGGCTTCAGTGATTCCTACAATCAGATATGGGACATGTAGAAGGTTTCTTGGTCGTTCGATGGGCTTGATCGTTATGATTCTCGACAAGGTTGTGCTGAATAGGCCGCGTGCCAAGCCCAGGCATCGTTCGGCTGGCATAGGGGCCTTAAAATACTTGCCGGTACAGTAGCGTGTCGGGGTGTATTCTGCTGTAGTGGAGCACTCTTGCTACTTATTCACACCCCTGCATAACAGCAGTGTCGCATCACAGGCATGTTTTACTCGCATGGCCTGTTTCGAGTTTCGGACCTCTTAGTGGCTGGCAACTGACAGTGCCAACTATCCACGCCGTAGCCACCAACATGTCGAAGGAACCTCATCAAGTACAATCTCACAAGAGCTACAGAATCAATCAGATACCCCCCAAGACCCTATTCTCTTGAGGTTGGAAAGTGTTCTGCTTGCCGCCAAAGCACAAATGATTCGCCAAGGACTTCCTCAACGAGAGCTACACACAGGCTTCGAACTTCGAACCAGGCTTTGCCGGGTAGCGTGTAGATACTACATATAAGGGTTGTGCACAGCCTTATGTCATGTGCAGCATTTCAAGTCTCCGTTGTACCCTACAAGGGGGAATGTCGGCCCAAGAGAAAGAGGCCGACAAAGACGATAAGCTGAAACACACAGACAGATCGTGCCCTTATAGGAACCCTTACAGAACCCCTAATTTCTTTTGACCCTAGTCACCCAAATATGGCGCTTACTTAGCTTCCAATATCAGGATCGCATGCATCGAAAGCTGCTCTGAGTGGGGCCTGCGCTCTTCAGCCAGGGCGCGTCGCTTCTTCTCCCTTCGTGCTCCGGACGCAGACCTAGGATTTAGGGGGGTGAAGGTTTGACGTACAGCGATTTTTGGGGATGGGGGGTTAGGGCTTCGGGGTTTAGGATGGTTTAGGGGTGCCGAAAACCCTACACGCCTTGATCACAAAGTCCCTTAACCTCCTCAGCCCTGTGCTGCAACGTGCCGACATGCCCCACAGATCTGTGCACCTGTCAGCACAAAAAGGACAGCTAGGCTCTGCTTATCTCTGCTTCCAGAGTAGGTGTTCTCAGGGCTCGGTGGGAAGGTCTTGCCCACATGAGGAATTAGCCGACTGTGATCACTCTTTTGCAGTGTCGCAATCTCGATTCCGTTCGTTCCAGCCTTAAGGCATGCATCACACATACCCGAACTACGCTAAACCCACGACCCTAACTTCAAGCACTCAATCCGAAGTTGTAGCCGTTAGCCCTGAACGTTTTCAAAGGCGATCTTTCGGCTCGCTTAAATAAATGTGTTCTTTGATGGTCGTGCCTTACTTAGGAGTGCGTCTGAGAAGGATCCTACCATTTTCAAGCTATATGAAGGTCTCCCACAACACTCTTATATCATATATCTTATGAAATCTTATGAAGGAGTACAGGACACTCCTGATTGAAGTTTAAGGATTTCAAGTGCTTGGAGTTAAGTAATTACACCCTCCATCCGACACCCTAAACCCGTCCCCAATCAGCATTCAGGTGAGCTGCCAGGCCATACTTCGTGTTCACCGGCTGTTCGTAATGAGGGCTCTCCTGCCATGATGTGGCTTTAATGCTTCGGCCCAGGTAAATCTTTCCAGACCGCATTGGGCTTGTCCTCGCGAACCGACACACTACGCCACCCGAACCTCCAAGTGCAGACTTGGCTTTGTAAAGCTTGGGAGTATCCGTCGATGCCACAAACATGAAAGATGGATGCCAATGCCAAAGATGCCTTTTTGAATGAGTGGAGAAGGGAATTCGGAATGAGGAGTACAACGACTATCAAATCCGCCTCGTCGTTGGGTCTCTCGCAGAACATGGCTTCCCTAGGCCCGCGACAGTGCGAGCGCTGTGAGACAAGATCTTGCTTTTCACAATTCTAAACCACTGTGTGACTTATGCTAGCCAATCCATCGTGCAGGCGATGCAGGCTAGTCTCCCTCGGGTGTGTGTGTGTGTGCTTCCTTCGGATTTGACGCGATTGCGACGAATATCCCGGCATCTTTACACAGGCGCATGGTTAATTACCTATTAACTTATTCTGATTTGGCCGTTCCCTGCAATGCTTGCCCGAATGTTGGTGGCACACTGGGAGTTTGGGAAGTTTAAAAACTCGCCCCATCCCTAGGCAGCCTAAACTATGGTATCGGTTGTTCTTCATGCATCTCCCCAGTGCAAAACGGGAGCAGTGCAGAAGTATTTATGTTGCTCTCATGCTAGGACAATAACACGGCAGTCATCTGCCC
Organism: Symbiodinium sp. clade A Y106; assembly: GCA_003297005.1. Taxonomy (NCBI): domain Eukaryota; class Dinophyceae; order Suessiales; family Symbiodiniaceae; genus Symbiodinium; species Symbiodinium sp. clade A. The sequence continues at coordinate 4,005 of BGNK01005814.1, forward strand.
ATATACATGTGGAAATCGCAGTGCAACAGCCGAAGCACACCAGCAAGTAACCACTGCCACGCAAGATGCAACTTTCAATATCCACTTCTGGGTACCATGCGAATCGGCAAAACAATCACCCCCAAACCATGCCTGTTGTTACATATTTCTCTTGCTGGTTCCGTACTTCCATACTCATATCGACTCATACATTATCAAAGCAAAACAAGGTGTAACATGGAATGCAAGACCGTCTCTAGAAGCCAGGCCCGCGTGTCCTCGATGCGCTCGCGGAGATACGATGCCTGCATTAAGAAATCCGCAAGGTGGTTATGAATCCTCTCTCTTCGATTCCGGACGGTCGGAAGGTTTGAAAGCCGCCTTACATCATCTACGCCAGGGTGCCCATTGGAAACCCGCCGTCTCCAGATCGTTTCCCTTCCGTGCGATGGGCTGAACAGAACCAGAAGTCAGAAGTACCCGGGCCACAAAAAACACGTCAGAAATTAGGGTTCGGTGACCTAACCCATACCGTGGGAAAAAGCCGGCGCAGATTTGCAAGCAGCGATAGAGCATCACAACGACACGATAACCCGACGACCAAACCCGCAACAACGATCACGCCCACCAGGACCACCCAATCACCGGGACGACCACAACCACCAGAACCGACCAGGACCACCACAACCACCAGCAAGCAACAGGAGACTACTAAGGGACCACGTTGAGGCCACCGGGAGAACAACAAAAATAATGCGAGGACCACCACCCCCAACATCCTTCCCAGATGTGCTGGCAGGATCCAGCATTCTGAAGACACTCTTACCAGAGCGTCTCCCAGTCTTGTCTGGCGAGCTTCCAGTGCTTCAGCCGGGATCGATCCTTGCTGTGACTCAGCGTTCTAAATTCTAAACACACCATGACCACCAAGCTTCCCCGCTCGGTCTGGCGGGCCTCGAGAGTTTTCATCCGCATTGATTGCCAAATGTAATCAAGCACGGAGAAACTATGATAATACAAGCATGAACGATGAACAACTCGAACAGAAGATGTTCTCATATCGACCAAACTGAAGGGGCGAGTATGCTGAAGCTTTCATTGCAAAGATGCAACCAATCTCGAGAGACTCCTGCTGTGGGCCTATGGGTATACGTTCGGTATCAACGTCCGTGCATCGCATGCGCGAAATGACTATAAATGTCCCGGCCGAAACACCGTGGCTGCTCTCTCTCTCCCTCTCTCTCTGTCTCCATTGGCTCTCTGTCTCTCCGTCTCTCTCTGTCTCTCTGCCTCTCTCTCTGACTCTCTCACCCCCTCGCTCTCTCCCTCTCTCACTCTCTGTTTCTCTCTCGCTCACCTACTCTCGATCACTCTCTCTCTCTCTCTCTTTCTCTCCCTCTCTCTTTCGCGCCTGCTTGCGACGTAGCAGCGCCAAACAGTGGCAGCAGCAGCGGCAGCGGAAGCAAAATCAACAACAGCAGCAGTGGTCCAAGATTTGGGGTTTTTCTAGCAGAAAGGTTTTAGAGTCGTTTTAAAGGGATTCGGGCTTTTGTTTCAAGGCTTTAGGCCTTTGTTTAAGGCTTGGTGGTTTAGGGCTATCCTGTCGTGGAGCATCCTCAAACAAATCTTGCGGGAGCCAATATCATTGCCATTGTTGTATTGCCATCTGGCGGGAATCAAATATCTCGATTCCAAAACGAGGCCGATGCATTGGAATTTTCAATGAGTCGGGCTTCCCGAAAAACAAGTCTCCGAGAGGGGCTGTGTAACAACGATTCAACCGGAACCAAAAATATTCACCGCGCCGCAGCCTGAGTCGCGTCCGGGTGTGCCGCCACCAATTCCCTTTATTCGTATGAAAGCCCATAGTCTGTACCACGCTGTTTGGGGAAGCAAGAAGCCCAAGGAGGTCCAAAACACCAAACCGGGTATCTCCGAAGCCTTGCTTTCAACCCCAACAGAACTAACAGAACAATGCTATCTTGTACGTGGCAACCCTTGATGAAGCCCTACATCAGAACCTGGTCAATGGCATCCCGGATGTAGGAGCGGAGGCCGTTGGTTCCAAAGTATTCGAAGACCATCCTCAGCAGTTTATTGTTGAATTGTCTTCTGCTCATTTGAATGGTCTGCCAGATTTATCTAGTCTTCTTGCGACCATGAGGAACATTATTGCCAACGATGGCTCCGGTAAAAGAGTCGCAAAAGTCTCACTGCAGCAGTTGCGCTGTGGGTCTGCAGGATGTTTGGGCTTTTAACACGTAACCTCGGAATTTTATATAGGTACAATGACAACGTAGTTCCTTTTTCACCCGTATCCATTCTTCCGACCTCTAAGCTAGTTCGGCCTGAAGTACGGCTTGGATCTCGGGTTTTGGAGCGATATCTGGGATGCAGGCGTGCACTAATAAGAACCCGTCGACGGCAACACCCCTAAGTGAACTTAAAACCTGCACAAAGCCGAATTCTGAACCCGTGATTCCTTCGCAGGATCTCTGCCCGCAAGAACAGTTCAAGAATAGTGAGAGACGAGCGCTGACATAGGACCCGTGGTAACACCAAGGGTGACTAGGGGTACCGGAACAACAACAGATTTGCAGCCCGCAGTAACCAACCAGCAGTACTTCAGTGCCAGTACTTCACTCGGAGTTGAAGTGATGATGAGGGAGTTTCCGAAAATAGGGGACCCTAATATAGTACCCTTAGCTAGTAGGATCATTACTATAAGGACCCCAAAATAAGGTACCCTCATTTTCGGAAACTCCCATGATCCTAACAATGTCCGAATGTCATTACTCAGGACTCGGTCCGGACAGAGGAGATAAGGTCAATCGTTGCTTCAAGTTTTGCACTCAAACCTCAAACCTTGTTAGGGTTTCGGGGTTAAGGTTAAACTCCAAACTCAAGCGAACCCCAAACTCGAACCTTCAGGACGTATAGAGTCTGAGGAAGTTTGATTGTGCAAAGCTACACATGCATGCATAGACCGATGTACAACAAGTGAACACATACATACAGTTTTGGGCTTGGCGAAGACTTCACTTGCGCTGGGGGTCCAGATGCGCAGTGAGCGGAACCGCCTTCCAAGCGGGACGGACCAGTCCTGCCACGGCTCGGGGTTCAGATTCCACTGCTTCCCCCGCATCCGGCACAGTAAAGTCTTATCCACCGGGTGTCCTTGAACTCAGGGTTGTAGATGGACCTGAAACCGCCGAGGTTCAACTTGTCTCGAGTTGGGGTCACACAAACTCATGATCGTGGCTGCCCAACCCCACATCTGCAACTCCTCTCCAACTTATGTTCTTGGACTTGGAGACTCTGCCCAACAAGTCGCAGCAACTAAAACCTCACAAGCACGTTGTACCGGAGACTGCAAGAGCCTCCCTGTTCAAGCAGTGCAACTATATATATATATAATACGGGTCTCGAAAGCTGATCTACACGTCATGCGAGCAGAGTCTCCTCATGAACTGAAGGATCTTAATCAAAATGCTTCAGAGGTTCGGAATCTGAACAGAGCTGCAAGACAGGTGGGAACCGGCTGGCCCTGGAGAGCAAACCAAGGCACGTGTGCTCTACGTCGGCCATAAATGCATCGGAGGCCGAGAACACGTCCTTCGGAACCGGCTCGATAGCCAAAGCTTCATTCAACACATGCGAACTCTAACACTTACAGGGGCTTTGGGGTACTTTATCGTATAACTTACAAGGAATATACGATCTCAAAATCCTAAACTCTGCCAGAGCCGGGTCCTGTACCACAAACAAACCTATGTATTCAGGCCCCTGTGATACAAAACCCTTAATCCTCACCCCAACTCTAAACCGCAAACCCCAAGCCCAAGACTGTAGACCCCAAACCCTAAGCCCTGAACCGTAACCCTTATAACTAACACCCTAAATCATAACCCTTAACACCAGACCTCAAAAAAACCCTCCACGCCCAGAGCCCGGTCCAAGAGCAACTTCCGGTCTCGCACCCACCTGAACTCATCTCTTGAGCTCCGATCATCGTCTTCTTTCAGGGGGGTTTGGGTTTGGGTAGTCTAGGGTTAAGGTTTTATGGGGGGGGGTTCATAGCATTAGTGACAACTTTAAAACACACGTGCAAAAAATACAATGATCTCAAGGTGGTGCGGGGCTTGGGGCTCTTCGGGTCCGTCGTGTCTGAGCATTTGTGGCGTTTTTTCGACTTGTGGTGTGGAGGCGCGCTTGGGGTTGAGGTCTCAGCCGTGTACGGCTTGGCGTTAAGGCTCGTTTGGAGCTTTGTCGTGTTGAGCCCTTGCGTGTGCTAGCGTTGTAGGTTCTGGGGTCAGTTGCATGGCTTCCAGCGAGGTCTCCGAGGGCCCAACAGCCAACAGACTCTAACAGCTGGGATGAATATTGCGCGGGACTCTGCGCGAAGAGAACAGGCTAATCGAATCCTTGCATCCCTGGGGCGGGAAACCTTGGCTTGGAACATCATTCACCCAGAAACTGCAGCCAGGTTTCAAGAAGGCGGAGTCAAAGCCACAAAGGAACCATTTCGAGCCATTCATGTTCCTCAGCTTGCCATCAATCGTCAGAATCCCAACCAGGGCATGAAACTAAGTATTGCGGTCTGGATGTCACATCAGGTTTACATACATACATACATACATACATACTATGTACGAGCATACACACATACATGCATGCATACATGCAAACGCACATACATACACACATACACATGCTGATGCATATGGCCATGTATACAAGCTGTTAATTGCATAACTTTGCCTTGTGAGGCTTAGGCTTCAGGGCTTTGGCACGTTCAGTTCTTCTGCAGCATTTGTTTGTATCGTGGACTCTGGGGTCTGCACTTAGGACTTGAAACCCACAAGTCCTAGACCCCAAACCCTGGGATGGCCCGTGCCACCTCGCTTCCAACCAGAAGGCGTTCCTACTGTCCTGCTTGCAGCCACTAGATCTGCACACTGACACTGCACAGCTTCGGGTCATGTCTCTTCAAACCGTTAAAGCACAGGCGAACCACCAAGAGATCCCAAGACTCGCAGCTGCAACCCCAAGACATGTAAACTCCTAAACCCTTACTAACTTAATCCTAAGCCATATGGACACTCAAAAGCTGTACATCCTACAACCAAGAACTCAGCCTCAGCGGCAAGGAAGTCACAACATCGCTGACTGCCTGCCTCAGCTAAGGCACGCAAGAGAGGCTTACCAGAAGGAGTTACCGAGAGGGCTACTTTCAGGGTTACTAGTACGGTTTCTACAAAAGTTACCAGCATGGTTGATGCAAAAGCTTCTGTAAGAGTTGCTAGAAGGGGAACTGCAAGGACTACCAGTTTGAAATCCGCGAACGGGCTTAGGGAAAGTTTAGGGTATAGGGGTTAAGGGTTATAGGGTGTAGGGTCTGGGGCCGAGGGCCAGCTGGTTTGGGGTCTATGCTTGCATCTTGTGGGTTGTGTGCACGATGGGCGGCAGGGCCCTACAAAACATGACATCTAGCACCCAAGACCATTCAACTTTCTTTGTGGTGAAGATGAAACTCAGCTTCAAAAGACTAGAGCGACTTCCCATCGGAAGTGCTCGGACGACACGCCGAAGCCGGGACCCCGAAGAGAGACCCATACTTAACATGGTCTAACGTTTATTTGAACATAAGACTCAGGAAACTCCGCCTTTTGCAGCTAGACTTTCGTGTAAGCCCAACTTGGGAGGTTTGTGCACAACTAACGATCCTTCCCTGTCCAAGAATGTGTGTCCATCAGCGACCCAAGCATGGATCCTACGCAATGGGATCCCCCTTCTGAGAAAAATGGCACGCAATTCAGGGTCCATAATTTTCTTGAGAAGATCTCAGCGCCTTGAGCATCATCCGTTGACAGGGACTCCATCCCCAACTGAACTCCGGGTTCAAGGGTGTAGGCATGACGGGATTTAGGGTTTAAGGCAAGTTTAAGGCTTTGGGGTCCTCGTCGCTGTGGTGAAACCTCGGAGCCCAAAGCTCTCAACCGTAGCTGGGTTCACCCGGGCTTTGCTGCGAAGTCACGCATCCTTCCGAAACTCCTGTGCGGCAGGTCGGAGGCAGGGATCGGCTGCGAGTTCAAGGGTGAGTGATGATCTCAAGCTGGACTGCACCCCAACAGCTACCGTGGTGGCAATGTGAAGTGCTGCAAGTCCGATACGTTAGGCGACACTTCTAGGAATTTCCGTTCTTTGTTGCTCACATGGGCATCACTGACATGAAAGCATTGTTGCTATTCTTGTACTTTCCGCTTTGGTGGTACGCTTATCCGAAGCCTGGCCCTCTGAGATAGCCATATAGTCTTTCTGAAATACTAGCCCATCGCTTCTTTTGAACGAACTCTATACTAATCTGGGTCGTAATGTTGGGGCCCTTCAAAATATTTATGAATAGGTACCTCTGTAAAAGGAACCATTAGGGGTTTGAATTTCAACGTCTCCCAAAGTGCCACTTAGCATTTATTTGGTAGCCAAAGCATCAGTTTTAGTTTTAGTAGTTAACAGTGCAACTTCACTCTCAAGCCGTGAACCGACATAATGTAGGGGTCCAAATGACTCAACATGTAACTAGTCCTGTTCGAAAGGGCTCCTTCACGTAACTAGTATGGCATACACGCAAACCCTATTGTAATTAGTAAGGCTCCTATACTCTCGACTTTCAAGACCGCTGATTTTGGAACCCTTTAAGGAAGATTGAAATCCTGTTCGAATTCTTAAGGCCCGTATCTTCTGTCGTAGAGTAGAGCCTGTATTTGACCCCTGTAGAGGCCCGATAAAAGAACCCTTTAAGGGGGACGCGTTCTGTAAAGGAACCCTATTGTAATTGTTAATGCCCGTACGCGGAAGCTTCAAAACCCTGCTTTGTAGAACCTGTAAAGAACGCCAAACCCTACAAATCCCTTTCAAGGAACCCTATTCTAATTCTTCAAGCCCCGATATTCCCTATGTCATAGAACCGTTACGATAAATAACCCTTGCAGTAGCCCTGTAAAGGAACCTTTTACAGGAATTCGATTCTAGTTCTTGAGGCCCTACACAAATCAGCTCCTCCAGCGCCCAGGCTGCACCGGCGTAGGCAGCGTCCACATGCACCCACAGCTTTTCCTCCTGCACATTAGAGTTCGTTTAAGGGCTCCATTTAGGAATTTGTAGGGCTCCATACAGGGATCTGCGGGGGGTTGATCTTTAGGCGGTTTCTTTAATGATCGCTTTAACAGCTCCGTTAGGCGGGGGCTTTAAGGTCTGCTTGTAAGATTACTATAAGGGTTCCTTTAGTTTGAGGGCCTTGTAAGGATTGTAAAAGGCGGTTTTAACTACCAATTATGGAAAATGTATTAACCCCACAGGGGCTTAGGGCGACTTTACATAACTCTTGCTTGCTGGCGACGCTCCGTCCTCTTTCCACTGTAGCCCTGAAGCCTACACGCTGAGGCTTACCGGCACCCCAAACCCCAAACGTTTTAAGCAACCCTCATAGTATGTCAAAACCAATACTGCCGGGTCACCTCGGCCAGCTGCTTAAAGGAGGCCACATCGTCGGTTCCAGACCTGCAGCATGCCGATGTCGGCAGAAAACTACTATGAGGTTTGGGGCTAGGGTTAAGGCGGTTAAGGGTATTGTGATCACAAAGGCGTGATATTTTTGCTTCCCTGCCCCCATGCTGGTGATCGGCAGTCGTACCACCATCAAACTCAATAATCAAATGCCAGCTCCCACAACTCTCAGGCACAAGCCCCAAGCACCATGCTGCTCATCGTGCGGCATATGTCGGAGCTTCCGACAACACATGGGCGAGTCATGAAACAATACCCCATGCAAGCCCTGCGAGCCCAAACAAGCGCTTCGACCCCATGATTAAAATACTCAACGACAGCATGCAAACTATCCAGAACCGTATTTGAGCTCCGAACACGTCGAAGTTTGAACAAACACCGAAACGGAACAACTTCAGCATCCAGGGAGCGTGTTCGTCGAGCCGTATGTCAGGATCAGAGCCAGCGGCTGGAGCCCTTCATATGGAAGTCTGGCTTCGCCCCAATATGTGTGTGCGTGTGTGTATAATCTGTCTCAATCTCTCCTTCCGTCCCTCCCTCCCTCCCTCCCTCGCTCCCTCTCTCTCTCTCTCTCCCTCGCTCTCTCGCTCTCTCTGCCTCGCTCTCTCTCTCTCTCTCTCTCCCTCTCTCTCTCTCTCGTGAAGGCGATTAGAAACACAAATGACGTCCTGACACGGCGCTCACTTCAACAGGCTTGACTATACCTAGCCTGCGGCGCGATCTTTTTCAATGGCGTCCTGCACATCACCTCAGTCGCAGGCGTGCGAATCGGATGCTAACAGTACATATACATATATACATATACATATATATATATATATGTGAAGCCTGCAATGCTTTCAGGGTTGTTGCTATTTTCCGTGGCAGTGCTATCGTTGTCATGATGGCTGTCATTCGCTTCATCGCTATGCGCACGAAACAGTTTGCATCGGCCGCCGGTGTGCACATTAATCATTAATGCTTCATCTCTCCATGTTGCATCTAATCTACAATTTCTTGCTTTCTAGCACGAGATTTGCTCTGGCAATTTGGTCGAAACCAAAAGCACTCATCTGAATTTACAGCGTTGACAACACAACTTGCCAGAAGTCTCTAAACACCATAGATATCCAGACTCCATCCTCTGCATGCCGAAGGGCTGGGTCGCAGCGTGAAGTTCTTGTCGGCCTGATGCAACCCAAAGTAGTTTCGGCAAAGGCCGCGTTCTCACTACGGACCTCAAAGACCACGACCGAAGCCCTACACAGGTGCAGCCTTAAAACTCCCAACCTAAGACCATCCCGGTGGAAATCGGGCCCCCCGTAACAGTGCCAGGTGTACCCAGGCGTGCCCATCGTACTTCTGTGGAGCCGGGCAAATCACGGTGCCTGAACCTGAAACCGACCCAAACCCTATAACCTTGCGGTTTCATTCCGGCGCTTTGCCTCGTCCAGCGTAGCTTTGACACGACGGCACCGGAGTCCGGCAAGGCGACACGCCTTCCTTGGCGGCTTGGGGGCGCGGGCGGCGAAATTATCGGGCTTTTCAGGACTGCAACAGCGCTTACGAATGTTTAGGCTGTTCAGGAATCGAGGGCCTTGGGAATTTCAGGAATTGGTGGGTTTGCAGATTCGAGATTCAACTCAGGTTTAGAGCTGATCTTCCTCGACCAAACCAACAGCCAGCTGCAATTCGCAAGCAACGCTGTCACGCAACCGTCATACAGAACCCTTGCAGGATCATAGAACGCGGAGTAGCAAACCTCGCCCTTTCATCCTCGGATCTTAGACGTGAGGCACAGAAGCAGTCTGGAGCTTTGACTGCATGGGTTCAGCTCTTGCGTTGCAACGAGATACGCTGTTGAATCGTGTTCTATCCAATACAGGGGCCTGAATAATTAGGATTGGGTTTTGGGGCATATTCTACTATTCATTATAATAAGGAGCCCCCAAAACCCTGTTCTAATTGTCAAGGCCCCTACAGCATGAGCCAAGCACCTCCAGCGATCATCACTCGCCCGTAAAATGTCAGTTTCGCTCACAACGCCCGATGTCAGCGCAAGTCACTCTCCCTCTGTCTCTGTCTCCCTCTCCCTATATCTCTCTATATCCATCTATACACTTTCATACAAACACATTCAAACTCATATCTAAATCTAATCGTGTACATATGTGGATCCACACACATACTCGCCAAAACCGCATTGCAAACCATTCTATACTTAGGACCGAAGCTTGGTCCCCAACCGGTCACCCTGACCCTGGACCCCTAGCCCCTATACCCGAACCCCCCTGTAAACTCCTACCCAACCCTCTACAACTGTAAACCCTGCCGCGCAGCTCTGCGCTGAAATGTGCTTGGTCGGATGTATACACCACATAGGACGAGGCGTCCTCGAATGCAGCAAAAGCCGTAGGGTTGAAGGGCGCAGGGTTTTTGGGGAGACAAGCCTCAAACCAGGTAACCCCCAAAGGGAACCGTAACTCGAAAAAGCCCCTGCCTGATAGAAGGCATCTTCCCATGACAGTTTTGGGTTCTTCCGCCGATGCCTCAGTGAACATGATGCACCAGATTGTGCGCTGACAGATTCACTGCTAGTGACCACGGTCATCACAGCACTGGTGATAGCTGTGATAGCAGCAGTGATGGCAGTCATCGGCACCGTCGTCGTAGCAGTAGTAGCAACGATAATCGTAGTAGCAGTAGCAGTAGCAGTAGCAGTGGCCGTGGCCGTGGCCGTGGGTAGTATAGTAGTAATAGTAGTAGTAGTAGTAGTAGTAGTAGTAGTCGCAGAAGAAGTAGCCAGCGACGTGTTTACCGTGCCCGCAAAATTAGCACTCTCTACTACGGGGGGGGGGGTAATAACGACAAGCCGAACCATATCCCCAAAAAACACTCCGGGCTTGAGGGTCTAAGGCTTAGGGTTGACCTGGTACCCTAAACCCTGAACCCTAAACCCACTTACTACTAAACTGTAGGCAAATAGGAATAGAGCCTCAGGGAGGGCTGAGGATTTTGCAAAGGCTTATACTTACTTGGAGGGTGTAGGGGATTTATGGTTTGAGCCTTTGTAGGCCTTTGGCTTTCTTTTCAAGGTTGTCCCTCAAAGCCTTATTAACTTAACCGTAAACCATTTTTTCAAGTAAACCCCTACACCCTAAGCCCAAAGCTCCTGAACCCCTTAACCTTAAACCCTTATTACAAGTAAACCCCTGAACCCTAAGCCCCTGAACCCCTTAACCCTCCCTTACTGCAAGTAAATCCCCTAAGCCCTAAACCAACACACCGAAGCAGTGCAATCCCAAACCCTGAATGAACATGACTCGAAGCCCAAGGCACTATCCGAAAAGAACAAACCCAACAAGGACACAACAGAAGCGCGTTCACCTTTTCGAGCGACGCCTCCCACGCGAAACGCAAAACAGCCTTGTCATTTGCGTCCTTTCAAAATACGCTGAAATAAGCACGCCACCACAGCGGCAGCTGCGTTTTTCTCATTTTAGGGGTACGGTAAACACGGTGGCGGGTAGTAGTAGTAGTAGTAGCAGTAGCAGTAGCAGTAGTAGTAGTAGTAGTAGTAGTAGTAGTAGTAGTAGTACTTGCAGTAGTAATAGTAGTAGTAGTAGCAGCAGTAGTAGTAGTGGTAGTGGTAGTGGTAGTGGTCGTGGTCGTGGTCGTGGTCGTGGTCGTGGTCGTGGTCGTGGTAGTGGTAGTGGTAGTGGTAGTGGTAGTGGTAGTGGTAGTGGTAGTAGTAGTAGTAGTAGCAGCAGTAGCAGTAGCAGTAGCAGTGGCAGTAGCAGCAGCAGTAGCCGTAGCAGTAGGAGTAGTAGTAGTAGCAGTAGGAGTAGTAGTAGGAGTAGCAGGAGTAGTAGTAGTAGTAGTAGTAGTAGTAGTAGTAGTAGTAGCAGTAGCAGTAGCAGTAGCAGTAGGAGTAGGAGTAGGAGTAGGAGTAGGAGTAGTAGTAGTAGTAGCAGTAGCAGTAGCAGTAGCAGTAGTAGTAGTACCAGTCAGTACCAGTACCAGTACCGGTCCCAGTACCAGTACTATAGTACTGGTACTAATACTAGTACTAGTACTGCTACTAGTACTACTCCTAGTACTAGTACTAGTCACTAGTGGTACTAGTAGCAATCGTAAAAGCAGTCGTAGTAACGGCAGCAAAATCAGCAGCAGCAGCAGCCGCAGCTTCAGTGGCAGTGGTAGCCGTAGCCGTAGCAGTAGCACTAGCAGGCAGTAGCACTAGCAAGGGTCGCGGTCACGGTCCTGGTGGAGGCGGTGGGAGTGGCTGGGAGTGGTAGTGGTAGTTGTAGTGGTGGTAATAGCAGGCGTCGGAATCGCAGCAGGAGTAAAGATCACTTTCCAGGTGCGTACGCAAGCATCTGCTTCACAAAAATATCAACTCTATAGTCCGAGATCGGCCCAGCTTTCTAACAGTCGGAGGCTCAAGCACAGCTCTCGGGAGCGCAGACTGGAGAAGCCTGGATTCATACCCTTTCTGTTACGATCATAGGAGCCTTAACCAGCAAAAAGTAGGCAAGGGTATCCTAAGCAGGCATTTACTTCGTGTTCGCGCCTCGGTAAGACTCCTACGTATTTCAGCTTAGATGCATACGCGTCCTTGCGCAGATCATGATGTTCCTGGCCGTGGCATGCCGGAAGGAGCCCTAGAGAAAACAAGCAACTTCATCTCTCGCCGGCAAAGCCGCTACGTTTAGGCCTCTTCATTGCCCGATTGCCCTCATCCTAGCGAGTTTAGGTTTCAGGGTCGTGCTGTGGGCTCCGGTGGACTATTTGCCTGAAGGTCGGAATCCCCCGTCACCCTGCATGCTTCGTGGAAGGCTTCGTGGAGCCGAAGTAGACGCTTGGAGTACTTTGCATACGCTCTGTTGCACTATGGAAGTTCTGCTAATTTCTGGCTTTCGCCGGAGTCCTGTTTGTACAATGAAGTCGCCAAGGGCCTGAATTTCCTACAACATCACTCCAACGCTTTGCCATGCGGCGCTCGAACAAAGGGTCATACACTCATACACCCTGTTGAGCAACAAGCTTTGTGCCCTGTTGTGAGCAAGCGCAGTTGCGCAGGCCCCCGACAAGATGAGTGCCAAGGGGCAGCATGCTCTCGCCGGCCGTACCCTGAATGATGCCACCTGGCCAGACTGTCTTGGCTCAGCCTTCATGCCCTCAGCGGTGAATCCTTATACTTCAGGCCTGTTCATGAAACAACACTGCTTCTAAAGCAGGAACGTGACCACCAATGATGCAAATTTCTTACTTGTGAAGCAAGTCACAAAAAATATCTAAAGTCCATACCAACCAGCCGTCCACGTATGTAAGGACACGGAATGGGGGCCGCAAGAATGCGGAATAGGGTGTTGGCGTCTGTTGTTTGGGGCAGACAAGAATTCTAGAAACTCAGAGTCTGTTGGGGCTCGAAAATACATTAGGTCCTGTTGCTGTATCGTGTTCTGGTGCCTCCAACGCCGGAGCTGTGGTGGAAAGCAGGCCCGATGCCCAGGAACTTGGCCACCCAATCCATGATCACCACCTGAAAGCTGTTTTGAGTGGCGGTCCCCCAAAATACAAAGCTAAGCACCAGATATGAAAAGACATTTGAACCTCGCCTCATGCAGGGGCGTTGAAACCAAGAAGACGAGGGTCTGGGTGCTGGTTACAGTAATTGTAGATAAAGAAGGGAAGCCCCGAAGAAAAGCATCAATCACTCATTTACTGACTGTTCCGGCGCCTATCATGTAGGGGTCTTAACAGTCAGAATAAAGTTTCTGGGAGTTCCTTATTGTTAGAATTATACTAGGCCCCTACATAGATCCCTTATAGAACCCTTAACTTAAAGGAACTCTTCAGAAACCCTTACAAGGAACCCTGTTCTGATTATCAAGGCCCCTATGCCTATAGTTCTTATGAAATTATACTACAATTCTATCACAACATGCAGTAATTTTACCATAACTGTACTATATTTATACTGTAGTTATTACATCAAGCGAGCCGACTCTGGGGCGGCCTCCAGCTCGGTGCCGATGGGGTTGGAGGTCCTCCGGCGGCCCCGTGGCAGTTTTGGACAAAGGGCTTTAAAGGTAATGGGCTACTATAGGGGTTCCTTTAAGGGTTTAGGGTTTAGGGTTTTAGGGTTTAGGGCTGAGGGTCAACAAGGGTTTGAAAGAGACTTCCGGGGTCTCTAAGTGGAAGTCTTTAGGAGTTCGGCCTAGAGGTGTTAGGGCCAGGGTTGAAGCGTTAAGAGCTTTGGGAAGTTCGGGGGCTCTTAGGGTCAAAACACAGCGCGAGCTTGTTCAGGACTTTTGCTCGAAAGGCCTAAACTCAACTCGCACTCATGCTTCGCCTACACATCCTCAGTCGGAGACGCCTTCGGATGGTTCCCCCAAGTAAGATGACAACCCGAAGCAATGGTCATGTTGATACAGTACAAAATCCCTGAACTCCTCGAGTGTTTTGCACATGTCAGAGAGCACGCATGCAGCTGTAGCCTTATTGCAGATTTAGAGGATGTAGGCTTCGGGCAGCAAAGTCGTCAAGTAGGGTGACAACGGATGCCGAGTGCGGCTACCTTAAAACTGCAAAGCCTCTAGTTACTCGAGTTTCCACCTTGGAGTTTTACTAAGGCACTAATTTAACTATGGGGTGCATTAGATTCAGGCAGGGATATTGCATTTGCGGAAGCACGGCCGAAGGACCATAATTAATAATTAGAATTAATAAGGCCCCCCCTATTCTAAACATTACTTAAAGGCCCCCCCCCCAAATTGACCATAACCAGGGCCCCCGCCATTGCAGTCCCACGGAGCCGATGCTAGCGATGACCGTCTCACTGAGGATGGCCTGCCGACTTCTCACGGCGTGTGGAGAGATGGGGTTCCTTTTAAAGGGATCTATAAGGGTTCCTTTAAGGGATCTATAAGGGATCTATGTAGGGGCCTTAATAATCAGAATAGGGTTCCTTTAAAGAGGTCGATAAGGGTTCTATAAGGGATGTATTGGCGTGTGCAGAGACAGGGGCATGATATCGGTGCCTTAACAATTAGAATAGGGTTCCTTTCATGGGTTTCCTAAGAGTTCCTTTCAGGCTTCTACATGGGATCTATATAGGGGCCTTAATAAATAGAATAGGGTTTTGGGGGATATTATACCAAACCAATAATAAGGAACCCTAAGACTTGCATTGGTAATCTTTGAGGCCGTGAGGCCCCCATATTAGTCATGGTTCTGGGATTCGGGTAGCTTGTAACACGATGCCGGCGTCTACTTCGGATTCAATGCCAGATTTTGGGGTGGGGAACTTTAGGGTCCCGGCGCCGGAAGCCCTGGGGGTGGGCTGGGATGGATTTTTTTTAGGGTTTAGGGGTTTGGGTGTGCACGTAGGGTTTGGGGTCTAACTTCTAACGCTACGACAGGGCTCGCTGACGAAGATAAGGTGCCACAACGCAAGAACAGGCCGTTTCTGCTCACAGTCTGCAACTCACAAGTCGCATGAAAAGCTCAATGGAACCCTCGGACCTTCAGAACCAATCTGACTCTTCTGCGCAATGGTTTGCCAAATAATGTCATGGCAGTTATTGCTTTTGCAATCTCTTCCTGTTAATGTTACAAGTATAACTGTAACTGTACAACGCAGATGCAAAACAACGCCCACCGGCACAGAGGAGCTGGAAGGATAGTATGCCATGAAGCGGGGATGCTGCCAACCTGAGCACGTCTGTCAAGGCCAATCTTCTTTGCTTCTCGTATGGTTTCTTGGCACGTCCCCACTCTAAACCCTAAACCTTATGAACCCTACAGGCCCAAAATGCCCAAGGGATATAGTCTTTTTTCCAGGGATCTTCAAAAGGCTCTTCAGTCATGATCCCTGCTTCTGAAACTGTGTCTCAAAACGCTGAACTCTGAGAGGTCTTCTCTTTGTGTGTCGACTACTTATTCAGGCTCCTGCTTTGTTAAAGATGGGAGCTCATTGTTCACATCATCCTGCGAGCAAACGCGCAACAATGCCATTTGCACGTATCTGTAATATTGGCACGGGGTTCACAACAGCCCTCATCCCCACAGTGACATGGAAACAGCAAGAAGCATCAGCGTTCCAAGCGAGTGACTCAGAGCACCCGGGAACACCTCAGGGCGTTCCATGGATTTTCCGACTTGGGACTTAGGTTCACCATTCCGGAACTTCGTTCAGGGTTGAAAGAACCTGTCTCTGAGCCATACTGCGCAGATTCTCCATGGGCTTGAAAGGTTTTAGGAGCCGTTGTGGGGATGCTACATCTTAGATTCCAGGTGTTCAGCCACATGTAGCTGGCAAGAGCCAAAGCTGAGGCTTTAAACCAGGATCTGAATGTCTTTTTTTTAGTAGAGATACATGTGAGTGCCCCTATCATCTAAATTTGTTATTAAGGCCTCGGATGTCCTTTAGTCGTGGGGCTTGGCTACCTAGGAGCACCTGCCCGAGTCTGCAGAATCTTCACTACACCTGGACCATGTCATGAGGAAGCTGCTGTACATGATCCTCACATTCACCCTCGTCCTCATCCTGTTGCCCTCGTGCCCTCGAAGCCCATGCTCTTATCCTTCCTGCTGATGATCATCTCATCCACCCCAGCTTCCTTGACGCTGGCACCGACCTCGCCGAACTGCTTGAATTCTCGCTGCCGCTCTTCTTCAGTCACCCCGTCATCCCGTCATCGTAAAAGCCCCCCACTCCCCCGCCCCACCTTCGCTTCCAGCTTCTGCAGGATCTGGCCGTAGTCCGTGGGGCCATCCGGCGGATCCTTTGGTTTCGTCTGCTGGCGGCTGGGGATCTCTGAGGATTCGCTCTGCGTAGCGACGACCTCGCAATGCTGGGAGCCCTTGCGACTTGCAGCAGACCTCGAAACCTTACGCCCTCAACACTTAAGCCCCAAAGTTCTAACACCGCAAAAATCTCACATGCATGTATGTATATAGGTAGGGTGTTGGGTGGCTGGGTGGCTGGCTGGCTGGGTGTGTGGGTATGTATGTAGGTATGTATGTACGCAAGTAGGTGCATCTGCGCACTTTTCTCAAGTCCCCAACCAACCTTTACACCTAGCAGATCCCTGAAAAATGTCCAGAGTCCTTATGCACGTCCCCTTGGCACAAACGCGAATAAGCCCCTAAGCCCTGCAAACCAGATTAATTTGCGAAATCCGAAGCCCACGGGAGACCCCAGGAAGCCCACTTCGTCGCACCCCTACTTATACCCCCCCCTTTTGCCAAAAAGGGAGCCCTTGGGAAGAGCCCCTACATCACAAGTCTGCCATCAAACTAACCCTTACAAGCCCCATAAAACCCTCTAACTCTAAAGTCTCTGTGAACCTATGAGCCACCCTAATGAAGCCTGAAGAGGCAATTATAACTCCTTTAATCCTGAAATCCAAAGGTCCTTGTCGAACTTGGCCGCGAGGTCGCCGGGCTTTACAGCGGGCCAAACCTCTTTTAGGTGGTTTCAGAAAAATGGAGGGAAGGTTTAATGTTTTGGGCTTAGGGGTTTAGGGTTAGGGGGGTGTGGAGTTTAGGTCTAGGGCTTGGTATAAGAGATACAACAAAGCTACTGTAAGGATTCTTGCCGGGTGACCACAGGGCTACCAGCATATAAAGGCATCCACGGAGTACTTAAATTGGTTATAGAAATGGCATTAGTAGGATACTATGAAGGTTAGACCTGTCAAGTCTATGGGATTAGGGCTAGGGGGGTCTAGGGTTTAAAAGAGTAGTATGGACCGTGTTTACGGATGTTTACGGTTTACGGCTTCATCACTTCGGTTCATCGCGTCTGGCCTTTGGGTTTAACCGGAGGCTACGTGGCTGCAAGGCTGCAAGAAGAGAGGTAAGCGGTCGATTCGCCTTACAGGGGCACTGCCACATGACCTCTAGCGGAGAAGGGGTGGCACACAATATGTGATTGCCTTCGTTTGACGCATACTTTCACTGACACACATATTTACAATTACAGACACAGATTGACAGGCAGACAGCCAGCCAGGCAGGCAGGAAGACAGACAGACAGGTGGGCAGGCAGGCAGATAGATAGTTATACAAAGACAGATTGATCAACCTAAGCCTGCAAGTCAAGGCACTCCCTTGTCACCACGGCTCTGCGTCACCTGCGCATCGCTTCCGTTCAACATCGCAATTACTTGCTTCCTACCAGGACCCTCCTTGTACCCTCAAATAGGGGTATATGGTCCCAAATAAGGGGCACTTAGGGTCTAATAGAGGGTAGATGGAGGGTCTAGGTAGGTAGCTGTAAAGTGGGCACTTCGGCCTACTAGTGCCAATGCAGCCGTCACAAGCGGAGGGTCGTGGGAAAGGGGTCAGGGCTTCTGTGGACGGGATCTGCCTATCTTGTGTTCAGTTTTGTACTCTATAGATAATGTTCCAATATAACATATAACTATTATGTTATGCTATATGATGTAGTATTAGTAGTAGTTGTACATTATACTGGAGTATATCAGGGTGACCCAAAGTCAAAAGGTGCTCAGCTTCACCCTCGTGAAGGGACGATGTCGGAGGGACACCTTCTTGGCCTCATAGCAAAACAAACAGATTTGTTTTTTGGGGACCTTCGCAGTCGGCGGCCCACTTGTCCCCCTCCCTCCTTCCCTTTAGTTTAGTATATTTGGGGGTATCAGGGAACTCGTGGCCTACGCAGGACAACCTGCAGCTGCTCCAACGCTCCGTCACTTAGTCGCCTTCTCGATTACCGCGAGCGTCTGCTGACCCAGCTCCTGATGAAGCTCGGGGTATCAATAGACGGTTCCTTTCTCTCATCTTTCTCAACTCTGCGGGCTTTGGTCTATGGGATTTCGGCTGAGACTCGAGTTTCCGAGGCATGCCCTAGGCATCGCAGGTGGTTGACATGTGGAGCACGAATACTTGAACACTTGCTCATCGACGGAGTAGCTTCAAAGCTGAACTCTAAATGCTACACGGCCAAACTCTAAACCCGACGCCCATGATCCAAACCCCAAGCCGCTACACCCTAGACCGATCAAGCTTAAGGCTTTACTTGCTTCTGATGGCATCAGCCCGTCAAGCTTCATCACTTAGTCTTACTGGCAGCAATTGGTCAACATACCTCTTCCGATTGAAACATCGACTACTATAGGTTAGGTGCTTTGGAGGCACCTGCCTCTTCAAACAAACCCGCTGCTCCTAGCGTGTCGCGGAAGACCCCAATTCAACTCTGGTTTTGAGGCTTTGTGTGGGTCTCAGCTTCCTATCTACGCGCCTTGGTGCCCTGAGCCCGAGCCACCGCGACCACATACATAGCCGGAAGGACGACGGCGTGTGCGTGTGCGTGTGCGTGCGCGTGCGCGTGCGCGCGCGCGCGGGTGTGTGTGTGTGTGCGTGTGCGTGTGCGTGTGCGTGTGCGTGTGCGTGTGTGTGTGTGTGTGTGCGCGTGTGTGTGCGTGTGTGTCTCTGTGTGTGTGCGTTGGGCTTATGTGTGTGTGTTCTCTCACCTAATAGTCCACCATGACCATCACTGCTGCAACCACCATCACTGTAGCAGCATCAGCATCAGCACGTTCATACAGTATGTCCTCCTTGTAGTCATCCGGGTTATTTATCTCCATCAGTATCATGATCAAGATCATGGTCATGATGCAATGGTGACGACGCTGATAACGGCCACCATCACCAGCACGACCACCATCATCACCATCCTCCTCCTCCTCATTATCATCGTTGCCATCGTTGCCATCATCATCAAAGTCGCCATCACCGACACCATCATCATCGTCATTGTCGACATCGTCATCTTCGACACCGTTATCGTTGAAGTTATCATCATCACCACGGCCGTTCAACATCCCAGGCTCCGTGAGCGTCTGGCCGTCCACAGACTTCGGGGGCGGTGCGGAGGGCGATCGCGAGCGTTTGACCATGGCGAGGTGGCGGCAGCGGCGCCAAAAATGAGGGCCCTTGCCTAGCTCAAAAAGTCAAGGTGGGGAAATCGCGATAGGTGTCTAGTGTTTGTGGCGAGAGGTCAATTGCTTTTCTAGCAAGGCAACTAACATCTGTTCAATCCATCCCGTAATGCTAAGAGCTAGGGAGATGAAATGCATACAAACTGCCCCAACGCCTTCGGAAACCGATTCTGCCTTGCGGGACTGAAATACAATTTTTACAATCAATCTGTAGCAGTGGCCGGTCGCACGTTCAACGGGATTTTCAGCAATGTCCAACTCCATCTCTGACATGGCATGTTTTGTGAATTCCCAGCCGAAGCTCTAATGCCGTTTGCAAGTATTTTATAATGCATGATGTCCAACGGATTTTA
This sequence comes from Symbiodinium sp. clade A Y106, assembly GCA_003297005.1. Taxonomy (NCBI): domain Eukaryota; class Dinophyceae; order Suessiales; family Symbiodiniaceae; genus Symbiodinium; species Symbiodinium sp. clade A. Next base: position 23,857 of record BGNK01005814.1, read on the forward strand.
AGTTGACACGAACTTGACACGAATCAACACCACATCAGGAATGAGAAAACGCGTATGCTCGAGTGAATGGGACCCTGGTCTGTGCCTGTGCACGGCGGTCGCAACGTGCAGTGTGGGCCTCCGCAGGCCTGTAAAACATCCAAACATAAGCCCGGCAGTAGACAGGCCCCGCTCGCAGGCTAGTCGCGATCGCGCAGAAGTTGGTGTGACAGTGCGGCGCCGACGGCGCAGGCAAAGCTGGCTCGGCCCATACAAGCCGCACGAGCTGCGCTGCCAGGAGTTGGGTTTAGGAGGCCTCCCCAGAAACAGAAAGACTTGTTCATTGTCCAGGGTCTATACCCGTTTAGGGTTTAGGGTGAAAGACTCTATAGACGGAATAGGCTTGAAAGTTCCGGCAGTTTACGCTTCGGGCTAGATGCTCCAAAAGCGGTTTTTGTGGGCCTTAAGAGCTTTCTTGGTATGTCGATGTGGAGTGCGATCCTAATTATCGAGGATCAACCAGCAGCCTTAAGGAGCTTAAAGTAGGATCGTCGAGGTTAAAACCGGTTAAAAGGTGCTTTTTAAGTAGGCCTACACAGATCATACTCATATTCTATACGCTTCTAGTTCCCAGATGCCGCTGACGGAATTCGCAACTTTCTGGCCCCTAGCCTCCTTCCGCTCTTGCGGGGCGTGCGCAGCTTGCTTTGCTAATGCCGTGGCAGGCAACGAGTCTGAATTGCCTGGGTTGCTGTTCAGGGACCTCAAAATGATGTTTTCTTGCGAAAACCTAATGGACAAGAATGGCTTAGAACGACAAACTAGCCATGCAAACCATAATCGAAATCCAAGTGCACACCTACGAACTCCACCAGCCTGGCCCAGAACGCAGTGTGCAAAACATGAAGAGATGTTCTGGACAACAACCCAGGCACGTCGGACTCTGCATGGGCACTCAGCCTCCGCTTGGACAGCGCGCCGGACCCTTGTGGGGCCACCGTCTTGACTATGCATAACATCACATAGAAGAGAAATTAGTGCAAGCTTCTGATGAAGAAAGACCTGAAACTGCCTCTGCATTTGGCTCTGCATGGAGCTTTTCGACAAACGTCTGTCTGTCTGTCTGTCTGTCTGTTTGTTACTCAGCCCTCACAAGGCCTGACCTCTAATCGCCGTAAATCGTGAACCTGAAACCGACACGCTTGAACTAGCCAGAAAACCAAAGCCAAACTCATGCTCCAAAGCCCCAGGCCGACTTCACGTCTCAACTTGCTTCCCGATACCTTAGCAAGTGCAATTTGCCAGAATCTTACGAAAGTCTAGATACTCACGCCCCAGCACTGTTAAACATGGACATTGAGGATATGAACGCCTCTAGTCCGTCCAACCCCCACCCGACATAGACCCGCCCCGTAAAACCCCAGCAAAAAAAAAAAAGATACCTTCTGACCCTCTTGAAAGCCCGATAACAACCCACCTTCTCAAACCCCGTAACACGGATCCTGCTTAATCTCCCATACAGAATATTCATCTTCGTATTGTAAAACCAAACCTAAAAACCTTAAAACATGATAAAACATAGACCTTAAAGACCTTCTATAGCAATGCTTTAAAAGACACCTAAACTCTAAAGTCCTGTTAACAAACCTAAAGACCCGTCAAAGGCGCGGCGCGGGATCCTCGGAGGGCAGAGGATGGATCGCTCCCGTCGCAGGCAACGGAAGCAATTTCGCGACGCTGCCAAGTGGGTTTAGGGCTAAGAGGGTTTCAATTATAGGGTTTAAGATTCAGGCCTTGTGGGGTTTGGAGGGTTCTGGGTTTTGGGCTTATGAAGGTTATCGGGTTTACGGTTGAGGGGCCTTGTTTTTAAGATGTAGGTATGAGAGTTACTTTTTACTGTAAGTCACGGGAGTCGTTCCACCCAAGCCAATTTGGCATCCTTTGCTCCAGGTCTTGCTGTATCCGTTTGCCGGGGCACCTCCCGTCACACCGGTTCGCAGATTTGTTTGCCGGCCACAGCTTGCTCTAAGATATCTTGCTTTCAGGGCCTGGGTGAGGAATCCCATGTCTCAAGTTTGAATCCATGCACATTCATCAAACAAAATGACATGACATACTCATACTGGTAGTAGTCATGACAGAAACCCCAACAACAACAGCAGCATCATAATAATCTTATAGCCCTTTCAGACCATATATAGAGCCCTTTTGAGCCAAAAGCTGCAGCGAAGAGGACACCGTTTTCGTAAGTTGAAGTCACTGCCCTCCCCACGACTCGCCAGACTTCCCCAGAGAGCCCAAGCTGCTTCTGATGATTGCGAGAGATACCTCAGATATCCTTATAGATAATGCTTACTATACAGTGGGATGTCCTTGGGCCTGTGTCCCGCGGAGCACACTGGAGGATGTTAGAAGAACCAGTATGCATGGAAATTAAGGAGTCCTCCTCGGGCCTGAGGGTTAGTGACTCCAGCGACGTGGCTTTGAGGTTCTAACGATTCTGGTAAGGAGTCGATCCAGGATTCCTCTTAAAGCTGGCTTTCGTTGGGAAAGTTCTGAAATCTAGGAGTCGGTTTCCAAGCTTCCAACGGCCTTCCTCAGAAGAGAAGCTGGCTTCTCAGGAAGGAGACGGGACGACATCTTGCGATTTCGGGTTTCGGGTTTCAGGGTTCATCGGGTTGAGGGTCCCTTTGCATCACCCATGATTATCGACTTCTTGGAGCAGAACCGAAAGCCATAGTTACACAAGCCTTCGGAGCAAAGCCTGAAACTCTGACAGTCTAGAGTCTAGACCCGACATCTACTTGACTACGGGACCATTCGTTGTTCTTAAACACCCCTATAGCTACGTTCGGCAGGCTGATGGCTTGCGGCCTTTCCGGAGTTGGCAGAACTTCGCGGCCTGGATTTACAGTAAAGGGTTCAGGCATGATGGTGGTTTAAGGCTGAAGCTTTAAAATTGTTGGGTCTGTGAAGCATGTTGTGGTTTAGACTTGGAACATCGGGAGGTGTTGATTCGGAGCTCGAGATGCCGGGCCTGATTAATGATAATCTGGACGTCTGAAGTACATAAGTTACATAATGATGTGCGGAGGTGCGACTGCTTTGGCTGCAACGCTCGGGATCTGCGGTTTTAACCCAAATGGTTACGGGCTCAAGCTGTGCGTTCAGGCTAGCCCTCGTGACTTCCCAACATCCTTGTAGTCTTTGTATGACCGGGTCTCGGTTTTGAGGATGAGGGTCTGCGAAGAAAAGAAATTCATGTTTGCATGTTCTAGTGACTGTAATGATCTTTGCAAGAGCCGGAAGAGTCTTGACCGAGGTTTACAAGCCGCAGACCTCAAGTACAGTGTGGACTGGCCTGAGCGTCTTTCTTCAGCTCATCTCAGGGCTGAATAAAAGCAGGAAGAAATCAAACTTGTCGGTCGGGCTGGTCGGAAACTGCGGGAGAACAGTGGTGTGGTAGTTGAGTCGTTTCGTGAGGGAGTATGCAGGCATGTGCTGCAGAGCCACAGTACAGGGGCTTTGGTTGGGTGCTGAGCCGGTTCTAAGCTAGGGTTCCCCATATAGCCTTGTGTGACGGCAGTAGCAAGCTCGTAGATGTTTCGCTCATCTATCTATCACGGTAAACTGGGACCTTCTCCAATGCGGCGGCGCTCGGCTGCAGCAAAAGCTGAGTCGAAGAAGTCGGCGACAAGCTTCCTCGGGTTCACACTTGCAAAGCGGATTCGCGTGCTCTGGACTTCAGGGACCTTACCTGGGCATCGCCTATGCACAGGGGAACTCCAAGGAACTCCAATTCGACTTTATAAGCTTGGGAAGCTTTTGCACAATCGTCACCTCCACAGGCACTGGTCCCTCCAAGATCAGAAGTAGACTCAGACCTTTGCCGAACTCGGTGACACAAGAACTCATCTCCGATCTCCTCAACTGTCGCAGGCCAACGGGACAAGGGTCAAATATCTGGCCCGATCCTTGAAGAAACAGCCAACGTGATGGCAGTGCTGGACCACGACAAGCTCCTGCTGAACATTCATGCACACATGTGAGCGCACAAGTACACATACAAATACAACTATAACGATGTAAGCATTTGCTTGTAGACGTACGTGATGACGCACGCCTGTTACATGCATGCATACAACTGTCATATGTTCTGTATCTGTCTATAGACACATGGGTACGGTGTTTTTTTAACATATGTTGGACTAGAACAAACCCTAAACCCTAAACCGTGACTCTGCAGCTTGGCCGGAAAAGCGCTGGCCTTTGGCGCCAAGGCTGCCGAGTGAATGGCATGGGCTTGGGAAACGGTCACCACCTCCCGGGGGTTAGGGTTTCGAGTTTATGGTTCAGGGTTTAGTCTTTAAGGTTTAGGGTTTAGTCTTTAGTCTTTAAGGTTTGGGGTCTGCAAACGAGGAAACGGGAGGTCCTACACCCTAAGCCACAAGCCTTATGAGCAACCTGTCACGGACTCTTACCCTTTCCACGGGGGCCGACAGATGGTTGCAGATACAACAGGAACAATTCACGTCGAGGCTGGACAGGTTCAGAGGATTATGGCTCGTGCAGGCCATATATACATGTATATCTATATACATGTTTTTCTAGAGCGGCAGTCAGTCTACTTGTTGCACAGCTTCTGCTGACACTGCCACAATCGATTGTAACGACAGTGAAGGCACTTTGCGCACCGAAACCAACAAGACGGAGACCCAGCCAGTGGGCTCAAGCTGTAACCATCGCAAGACATTCGGAAATTCGAGTAATGAGAACTACCGTGATGTACCGCATCCGTCAGGGTCAGCAAGCAGGTACAAATCAGCCTGTATGTCAAAGATTCGCAAGAATACACGTAGAATGCTGACAAAAGTCATGACATGAGCATCAACGGAAGAAGGTGTTGATCGTAAACTAGAGTTGTGTCTTTTTCGTTGATTCGCCAACTTCGTGCAGCACCCGTGCGCACCTCGTCATTGTCGGCATGGATCAGAAGCAGTGGCACCTGCCCTGCACGAGGACCTCGGCGACCACTCCGTCTGCGGTCACCCGGTCGCTTCGGCCACCCGTGTACATCCGGTTCTCAACACCGACAGCCCAAACACCCAGCCCTAAGCTCCAAAAGCCATTAAACTCTCCGAGGGTGTCAAAAGCAAACGATTTAATAGTTGAAGTGCAACACACTAACAGAGGCCCTAACACCTTCCAGGCAGGCCATGGCGCCGTGCTCGACTGCATCCACAGGTGAAACAGACTTGAAGGAGTATCCATGCAGAAGCGGGTTCAGGCGGCTAGCCTCCCAAGCTGGGAAAAAGGTTTAGGCTTGGTGTTTGGGGATTCTTCCTTCTAAAATCGCGATCACGAGTCACGAGTCTTAGTTTAATGCTTGGTTGTTGGCCTGGTTGTGGCAACTATGCCACTGGCCATTCGATCCCTCTTTGCTTGCTTCGCCGTCGAGCTTCTCAGGGAAAGGTTTTAGCATTTTACAGCATCAATGACCAACTTGCTTCTTGGTTGCGTCTCCGCAGCCTTTAGGCACATGGTCCCATAACTCAAACTTTCAAGGGCGCGGTTCTGCAGGAGTCGCGAGCGCGCAGGGTGAAAAGGATTTGGGCTTGGCACACGTTTGGAGGAGGTGGCCCCATCCCGGACAAGAGTCGCACTGTCTCTCGCCCCTCGTGATCGCAACAACCCAAAGCCCACCCACACCCTGCACGCAAATAGGTGAGGTTCTCAAAAGATGGGGCTTGTTGTTTTCATCCCTGCCCTCTTCCCCCTTGCCCTTCCCACCAGGTCCACGGTGAAGGCTGCCAGTGGCTGTGGAAACCTTGGTCTGGCAACGACCGTGTCCGAATTTAACTTGTGCAAGACCCATTTCGAGCGGTGTGGCTCCCCGTAGACTGAACTCGAAACCCACATAAGCCCCTCGCCCAAATTCGCAAACATCCCCAAACCCGGCAACCTCTTCGTGTCCCAAAGCATTCAAACCTGCACACCCCAAAGACGTCAGACGTGAACCAGCAAAACAGCCAACTCCCGATAGACGACGACCCGATCCCGCACAACACCCTGTAATCATCCCAAATACCTCAAATCCTATTTTCTTGTAACCTAGCTGATGTCGTAAGGCCCCTATAGAGCAACCCAGGATCCGAAGCGTCGCGCAGACGCGGGATTCCAGCCTCGGGGATCGGTTTTGGGATCCGAGCATTCTTGTCGTGACAGATCCGGTTTAGGGTTCAGGGTTCAGGGTTTAGGGTTTAGGGCTGCATCTTGAGCCACGCTCCCTACCGGAACCGTCTCGAAAGTAACGTTCGGGCGTGGTTTGCCGGAACTATGGCAAGTCAGGGTACTGCAAGGCACGAACTCGACACCCTCGCCTCTCTCTTCAGCACATCCAACATCACAACAGCAAAAACGTGGGGGCCGAGGATTGTTCAACTCCTGACCTGCTTCTTGTTGTGCTCGAACGTCTACATTATGGCGTCAAGTTGTGCTTGGACCGGCACTTCCGGAGTAGAAAGTCGCAGGGTTACGAGGACCTTCTGACCTGTTGGACGGCCTTTGCATGGCGGGGACAAGGAACAGGTTGTTGACATCACGCATCGCACAGATCGAAAGAATGGCTCGGCTAGAGCTAGGGCTGAGGCTACGAGGTTTTTCAGGTTCCAAACTGAGTCAGAAGCACATCAGACAGCCGCGCAAAGGCGCAATCCGTGGCCACACCGACGGCCCCTTCCAGGACTTAGGCGGATACTGTCGCAGCTACTGTAGCATCCCTTTATATAGTAGACATTATGACTCGAGCGTCCACGGTGTAACTATTGACTCCCGGTCATTCCATCTTCGGGCTAGCTTTGTGCGGTGCAGCCTTTCTGCATTGTGGCTGCTTATCCACTAGCTGCGAGACTATGACCACAACTGTAGTAGCAGCAGCCACCACAAACACTAACAAGCAACAACTTAATAAGAACTAAGACCCGAAAAGAGCCCGGGCTTCGTGCGAACCTGGCACGCCGAAGAAGGACATGATTACTGCGAAGATGATGACCATGACGACCATGATGATGAGGATGCTGGTGGTGGTGGTGGTGGTGGTGCTGGTGGTGCTGGTGGTGCTGGTGCTGGTGGTGCTGGTGGTGCTGGTGGTGCTGGTGGTGCTGGTGGTGCTGGTGGTNTGGTGGTGGTGGTGGTGGTGGCGGCGGCGGTGGTGGTGGTGGCGGCGGGATCATCATCGCTATGAACATGAAAATCATTCAATTCAAATCACACCCTGAGCACAGTCATTGCCACCATGATCGTCATCACCTCCATCATCATCCGCAGCAGCATCAACGACCACGGCTACAGATGTCCTCATTGCTCGTACTACAGGTAACTTAGCACTCCTCGGGTTCGCGTGGATCTCAACCTTGTTATAGAGATGGTGGCCACGAAAGCTAGCCCGCCCAGCGCTGTGCCTACATCCTCACCGTGGCCGATGATCAGCGCCACAGCACCACCCATGGAGGCGCCAAGCAACCCGATCTGGCACAGAAGGGCAGCAGGCTTGCGAGAGGGTGACCGTGCGTTGCAAGGTAGGCTAAACTCCCACACCCAAAGCTTAAATCCTAATCCACATCCTAGAATCCTAAAGCCCAAGTCCCGAAATCCAAGCACCTAGATCCTGAATCCCCCATGCACGCTGAAGGACCAACAGCAGCCGCCTCTTTCCGGCTCTCTGCGCACCGCACCTCAGCATCTTTCGGGCCATGGCGCCGAGCAGCTGCGACGGCCGCCTGCAGATCATCGGCTTTTAGGGCTTAGGGTTTGGGGTTTAGGGGTTTAGGGGTTAGGGTTTAGGGATTTAGGGTTTAGGGTTTAGGGGTTTAGGGCTTAGGGTTTAGGGGTTTAGGGTTTAGGGGTGTAGGGTTTGGGGTTTATGGTACTTGTCGAATTTGAGATTTCGTAGCTGTCAGGTTTCCCAAATGTTCATGTGTGTGCATATGTGCATACACATACATGCGATATCTTGTCATCTAACTGACGTTGTCGTAATGTGTCTAATGTAATGGAAAAGCAATGGTGAATGTATTTGTGCATACAAACCTAGATGCTCAGCAACTGTGAAACGAACAAGGAGTAAAATCTTAAATGTATTCCTGTATGTATGCATGCACGCATGCATGCATGCATGCCTGTATGTATGATGTAGGACATGCTTATCTCGCATGCACTTGGACTTGATCGGCCATCAGCTGTTCTACTCACAACCCTTGACATGCCGAGTTGTCGGGGCTGTAGCGGCGGCCACTTATGTTTAAAGGAAGAAAAACATGTACAGTAAACGATATGCTCGGACTCGTTGTTTTCATGGTTCTCCGATGCCTCCCCTACCTTTACTTACTTTTCGGGTGGGGGTGATGCTGGGTAGGGGAGGGTGTGTTGCTGAGGCATTGGCTTGGAGTTGTAGTGATAGACTCTTCCATACCCGTACGTTCTGATTCGAACATTATGCTCTTTTGCTTTGCCTCCAAACCCCACTTTCAACTTCGACTCCCTATCAACCCCCCGCCCTCGAATTGGATAATTAGATGCAATAGTCCTACTAGAAAGACTCCGAAACGAAGAATGTTAAGCTTCGAAACACCCCATTTGCTTGCTGCTTGCGGGCACATGTCATCGGCCTTGGCATCGCGCTGCTCCAGATAACCCACCGATTGGCCCGTCTGCGCGCGAGGGTGAGTTCACTCACGCGTGGCGCGCCAGGGCGGTGGTTTGAGCGCTTTGGTTTGGGGGTTTAGGGTGACTGTCTAAGGCTAAAGTCTAAGGGGTCGGAGCGGAGCAATCAGGCTTAACGACAACTCGAAAACTAATTTCTGCAAAGACCATATGAATTCTCTTGAAACTATGCAAGGCTCAGGGGTTCAGTGGTAATTGTGAGGCCTCATCGTTTACAAAGCCGACGAGTGTCGGCCCCGTGCACCTACATTGCCCGGGAACGCAGGCGAGCATCTAACTATGTGTGCGCATGTCTTCATGCTCATGCGCATCTGCGTCCGCGCACCCATGATTCATCCATCAATCGCCTATGACCATGCATCATCCATCCATCCATCCATCCATCCACCCACCCAGCCAGCCAGCCATCCATCCTTCCATCCACCCGCCATATCCATGCCTATCCATCCCTCCTGTGTATGTATATGTAGATGTAGATGCAGATGCAAATGCATATGCGTATAAGTCTAAATTGCACCGCGATCACGGACTCCGATTCAGTTGCCGCCTCGATACAGGCCGTCCAGCGAGCATCGGTGTTGGCGAGCTCCGTCAGATGTAGCATAGGTGGGCCAGGTGGCATTGATCAGAGACACGACAGCCGATCGCTGATGGCGAGAAACGGATTTCCAGTCGACCACGAAGCCGGATCTCGAAGTGGAAGAGCGGGTATATAATGAGCACCAGCACCACAAATTGCTGCGAGCATGCTCCAAGTGCACGAGCAAGTGTTCATCAACTCTTGATCTTGATGTCGCAGGGAATTCTCTGGCATGGACGGCCATCTGAACGGGTGGAATCTAGCGCGTGGGAGCACCTTTCCGATCGGCAAGTCCCATGCACCACAAGGATCGGTGGCATAGGACGTCATGCCGCTCGCGATCGTGAGATTGTGCTGCGAAAGCGTTTTCACGTGGAACACGTTGAAGTGGTACCCCGTGTTGGGCGACCGCAACAAGCTGCAATCGCTCAAGACTTTCACAGCTGCCTATAAGCGTTCGTCAGGATCTCGTCCAGCACCCAAGCGATGAGCGGGGACTGGATCCCCTGATCGCGAGCGCTCGCCATCCCCAGCGCCGGTTCGAGCAATAATCGAACTGACCCACTTCACACGGCGACTGCCCTTCGCAGCCCCTGCTGCTTCCTCCGGTGCCGAGCGGTTCCAGCGCTCCACGGACTGCTGGGCCGCTGCCGAGCTCCCATACATGACTGACCAAATGCATATCGCTCATATATATATATATATTAAATACTATATATATATATGAGCCCGATACCTTTAGGGTCTATTTAGCTAGCTTTTTATACTTACAATACTACAAGCCTAGCTAAATAATACATAGCCATAGTGTGTATCACACAAGCCAAATCC